>JAFDUT010000437.1:0-22260 GCA_017309665.1 Coelopa frigida
TAATAAGTAATTAATGGATGGTGGTAGAAAAGAAAGGGAGAGATAACAAGGTAGAAAGAAGGAGTTCAGAGAGGATTAAATGAAAAACAAAACAAGAATAATGGGAGGATAATGGAAAGAAAAGTGAAGAGAGTTGAGATGGGATCGGATCGATGAATGGAGAAAAGAAAACGGAAGAGAGAAAGAGGGTGGAAGGGAGAAGGAAGAGAGGGAAGGATAGAGAAGGGGAAAGGGAAGGATAGAGAAGGAGAGAGAAAAGGATAGAGAAGGGCAGAGAAAAGGATAGAGAAGGAGAGGCGATGAAAAGGGAGTGGAGAAAACGCGACATTTCAATCTAAAGTTTGGCAACCGAGTTCGAGCTCGATAAGTTTTCCATCGCCTTCTACTCCTCCTGCTGCTGATGTTGATCCCCCCAAACCACAATCACGCCCCCTTCACCTCAATCTCCACTCGAAATACCACAAGATAAACTCACACATATACTCACACACAGTCACATATACATATACTCCATGCATGAGCGTATGCAGATTCTATGCAAATGCATTGGTGTGCGGTGTGTGGGTGTGTGTGTGCGGTGGGTGTGGTGAGTATCGAAGATACTTCCGTTTGAAAATCGCACGGAAACGTGCATGTTTGGACGAGGTCGACGCCGGAACCGGAAATCGAATATCAAAGCGTGCAAATCTCCCTATCTCTTCTCTCTCCTCTCTCTCTCTCCAATGTGTCTCTATCTCCCTCTCTCTCACCTGGTTGGCAATTCTGGCCTCACTCCTTCCCTCTAATGACAATCGTTCCGCAGACCGCGGCGAAAGCTTCGCAAATTCTCGTCTCGCACCATTGATTGCTTTCGTTGCGGCGGAAATTCATTAGGCTACAACAATAACAACAACAACACACATTTACATGATCCTGCTAATCGTTTGTTTTCTACTCTCTCTCCTTCTCTTTCTATCTCTGTATACTTTTTTTTTCCATTCTTTTAACCTCTTTTTTGGAAAGGAAATTGAGTGGAAATTCAGATTTCTCACCCTCATTTTATATTTTTTTTACTCCCCATTTTCTCTGTTTTCTTCCCACATTTTCTCTGTTTTACTTTCTTTATTTCTCTCTTTTTTACTCCTTATTTTTTCTCTTTTTTACTCCTTATTTTCTCTTCTTGACTCCTCCTCTTCTTACACTCTCTTTCTTTCTGCTCTCTTCTTACACGAACTTTCCTTTCGTTCTCTTCGTCCTCTCTTTAACAAACTTTCATGTTAATTTTTCCTCCCTCTTCACACCGTTCCTTTGATATCCTTCTCTTCTCTTTTCCTCGCTTCTCTTCCCTAACCTTGTTCCTTGTCTTTTCATCCTTCATCGGCTTTTTTTCGTCCCCCTCTGCCTTCTCCCAACCCTTGTTCGTAATCTTTCTTACTTCTTTTCTCATCTTTCTCCATTCTTTTGTCAATGTTCTTCTTCCTCCTTGCGTCGTCCTCCTTCTCCCTTTCTTCCTCCTCCTTCTCCCTTTCTTCCTCCTCCTTCTCCCTTTCTTCCTTCTCCTTCCTTTTGTCCCACCATTTTAATTCACGTTGAAAAATTATATTTTTCCACATCGTTGCCTTCGTCGGCCCAGCAAATGAGCCGCCGCCAAACTTTTCGCCATTCGAAATTTTCCGCTCTCATTGTCAACGACAGAATGTGTGAGAGAGAGAGAGAGAGAGAGAGAGGGGAAGGGGAGAGGGTGGTGAAAGAGAAAGTAGAGGATTGAATGAGATTGGGGGCGTGAGGGGGGCGTGAGTGAGGTTGGGGGCGTGGAAGAACGAGGACGGCTTGTGGTCGCCAGACGCCACAACCTCAGGACCAGAGAGAGAGAGAGAGAGAGAGTAAGAAAAAGAAGGATAGCGGCGATAGATAATGAAGGAAAGTGAGAGAGAGAAAGGAAGATGCAAACAAGGACGTTTCTTGTTTCAATTGAATGGTGGAAAAGGAGGCGTGGCCATGAGAAGCCTTCGATGGATGCCTTTAGAATTTGAAATATAAAACCGATTTCACTGTTGACCATTTTTCTCCACCTCTACTTTCTTTTTATTTACATCTTCTACTAATTCAGATAAAAATTCATCATTTAATTCAGATCTTCATCTATTAATTCAGATCTTCAACTTTAACTTCAGATCTTCGTTTCTTTTTTATTTATCTTCTTTTTCTTCTATTCCAAATCTTCATCTTCTAATTCGAATCTTTTAATTTATATCTTCTGATTCACATCTTTTTTTTTTTTATCTAATTCACATTTTCTTTTCTAATACTACTCATCTTCTTCCAGTTCATAGTTTATTCTTTCATCCCCCTGTTGCTCACTTTTTCCACTCCATTGACTCCATCAACTTCTGGTCGAAAGTTTCTCTTGAGACTAACTTTTTTCTCTCTCTCTCTGCTTAATTGTACATGACCTTGATGGTCTTTTCAAGATGAAATTCCACTGCCATGAACCGGTCGGCCTTCTTCATCGTCATCATCATTTCCTACACTTACTTTTCCACCCTCCAGTCAATGCTTTTTCATCCCACGGTTTTTCCTCTTGAACTTCCGTCCTTCTTAGCCAACTCTTTCATTCTTAGCCAACTCTTTCATTCTTAGCCTACACTTCCCTTCTTATTCTACACATCCCTTCTTATTCTACTCTTTCTTTCTTACTCGACTCTTTCCCTCGCTCTCACGCTGTTCCTTTTAGCTTGCGTCCTTCATCATCTCAATTCCACCCTAGATTCTCCTTGATAATCATCAACAGCGACTCCTCGACCACTAGCTTCGGTCTTCTTTCTCTTTCTTTCACCACTCCTCCTCCTCTTTCTCCACCTTCTTCTTTACCGCTTTCTCCTCCCACATCTCCACCTCCCTCTCAATCGCTATTTCATCCACGACCTCCGCCCCATCCTCGCCTCCTCCTCCTTCATCGTCCTCGATTGAGTCGCCGCCACCTTCGTTCGTCGTCGTCCTTGATGCTTCTTCAATGTGGGTCAGACGGATTAAACGTAATTACGATGGAACTTCCGAAGGGGGGAGGGCGACGGAAGGATCAAAGTTTGGCGAAGAGAGTGGTAAAGAGTGAGGGATGAAGTGAGGTAAAGAGTGAGAGGAAATTTGAGGAAATACTGAGTGGAAATTTTGAGAAGAGACTGAGAGGAAAGAGTGAGTGACTGTTGGTTGAGATGGGGTTGAGTGGAGAAGACTTCGAGTGACGTCGTCGTTGGCGGTTGAGCCAAGGCCGAGTGGGCTGTGAGAGAAGAAAGTTGAAGAGGAGGTGAAGGAGATCGAAGGGAGCCGAAGGAGAAAAGCTATGGAACGATGAAGCTCATAACTTCAATTCAAGCATAATTTAATTGTACATGAATTTTCAATTAAAATTCCACCAAATTGCGGCAGATCGTTATAACGAAGGTCGATGGGAAAAAACGAGAGAGAGAGATGGAAGAGGTCAAAAACGAGAGAGACGGAAGAGGTCAAAAACGAGAGAGACAGAAGAGGTGAAAGGTAAAAAATTAGAGAGGCGGAAGAGGTCGATGGAGAGAAAGGAGAAAGACTGATGAGGGGAAATGCTTCAAGAGGTTGAAGATAAGAGAGCGACAGGCTAATGAACGATAGAGAGAGAGAGAGAGTGGGGTCAGAGAGAGAGAGAGAGAGAGAGATGAAATATTACAAGTCGGAAGGATGGAAGATGGACAAATGAATGGAGGACATGAACGTGGATCATGAACGGATAAGAGAACCTTGGGGGAAGAGGATAGAAAGAAAAGAGGACTTGAAGGAAGGATGAGAAGATGAATAGAAAGATGAGTTACAGACTCTGGTAGATGGTGGAGAAAAGAATGGACGAAAGAAGGACGGACGAGAGAAGGACGGACGAGAGAAGGACGGACGAGAGAATCAGAGACGAAAGCTGGTTAGATGGACAAACGAATGGATGGACGGACAAACTAACGAAGAATTCATAAAGAAAAGAGTTTTCTGTGGTTTGATCTTATCGTGGTAAATTCCAAGGTAACCACATTCTTTTCCCTTCCGCTTCATCTTCGTAATCGTGCTCTTTGTAACTCGTGCTCTTTGTGCTTCCTTTTCTTACTCTCTCTTTTCCTCCTTTCGGTCTCTCTTTCCCACCTCTCGCCTACTCTTTCCCACCTCTAACCCTGCTTCTCCTCTCTCCAAGCATGATGCTTCTGTTCGCGCTTCTGATTTATGTGTTTTTTTGGTTGGTCTTTTGTAATTATTTGTGATGGAGAAATAGGAAGGAAGGAAAGAAAGAGATGGGGAGAATTATGATTACAACTAGAGCAAAATGAAGAAGAAGGATAGGAATAGGAAGAGGAAAGGGAGGAAGAAGAGTGCAAGAAACTAAATTTCCATATGGGACGAAGAAGTTTCTTCTCTTCGAAACTTCATTGAAAGCATTTGATTTATGAAGGTTTTCATGTTTGTTCCGGAGTTGGGGAAAGTTTTACGAGGAGGTCCTTTCAAGGTGTTGTTGTTGTTGCTTTTGTTATTGTTTACGTTTTTGGTGCTTTCGTTGTTGTTTTCGTTTTTGTTGCTTTCGTTGTTGTTTTCGCTTTTGTTGTTATAGTTGTTGTAGTTTTATTTGTTGTTATTGTTATTTGTTATTTGTTATGTTATTCCAGTTCTTGTTTTTTTTGACATTTTAATTCTTGCTTTAGTTATCGTTTTAATTTTTATTTTTGTTGTAGTTTTATCTTATTTTCGTTATCGTTTTAATTCATATTTTAGTTGTCGTTTTAGTCCTTGTTTTAGTCTATATTTCCATTGTCCTTTCATTTCTTATATTCCTTGTTATTGTTAAGATCAACAATCCTTTTGTGATCTACTTAAAACTAATTCGATCCTCTCTTCTCCTTTCACAGCTGGGCCGTTTCGACCGTGATGACACGCCAGAATATGATCCCGCGATCCACCACCACCAAATCATCATCGTCGTCGACGCAACCCGAGTCGATCGTCGCTTTGATTCCCTTCTGGGACATGGCCAATCACAAGCATGGAGCGATCACCTCTCACTTTATGCCCGAGGAGAATCGTATGGAGTGCACGGCGCAGATGGATTTCAAGAAGGGCGACCAGTTCTTCATCCACTATGGGAATCGATCCAACGCCGATCTACTGGTGCACAATGGGTGAGAATCTATCAATACAATAATCCCTTCTATACACAATTTGCAAGCAGACAGACGAAAACAAATTTCAGAAAATCGAAAAACAAGTACAGAAATCAAAAAAGAAACTTCAGACGATTAAGACTGACTTAAAAAAAATAATAAAATAATAAAAAGTGACTTCAGAAAATCGAAAACTGACTTCAGAAATCTGAAAACAGACTTTGGAAAATATAAATGAGATTTCAGAAAATCAAAACAGTGATTTCAATAATCAAAAGTTACATCAGAAAATAAAGTGATTTTATATAATTGAAAAAGGACTTCTGAAAATCGAATACAGACTTCAAAATGTCGAAAACAGAATTCAGAAAAACTTAAAAAATAAACTTAAACTTAAAAAAATAGTAAATATACTTCAGAAAAACGAAAACAGACTTAAGAATATCGATGAATTTGTTTATCTCTCCCCCCAGTTTCGTCAATGCGGAGAATCCCAACGACAGCGTCGCGGTCAAACTCGGTCTCAGCCCCTCCGATGCGCTCTATGAGAAGCGTTGCAAACTCCTCGACCTCCTCAAGATCGCCCACAGTGGAGAACTTCAGGTCCTCCCCGCACCCGAGTACATCTCGGCTCAACTGTTGGGTTTCGTTCGCGTCTTCAACATGAACCAGGAGCAACTCGATCATTGGATCGGCTCCGAGCGTGCCGAGGATTTACTCTATCTCGATTGTGCCCTCGAGACCTCGTTGGAGTCGAAGGCGTGGCAGTTCCTCGAGACCCGTTTCATGCTGTTGTTGCGTGTTTATCCCACAACGTTGGCGAAGGACGAGGACCAGTTGGCCCAATGGCGACGTGGCGAGATTCAACTCAGCCCCATCGCTGCGATGATTCTGGAGTTCAGGCTGCTGGAGAAGAGGATTCTGGTCAACGCCCTGGATTATGCCAAGCAAAGGGTCAAGGCTTGAGAGGCGAGATGGGAGGTGGTTTAAGGAAATCGGGGGTTCGGATAATAACAATGGCTGAAGGAAGTCGAACACCTAAAGACGACAATCTTTTGTAGTCGTAAAAATTAAATTTTAATTCAATTTAATTATTATTTTATGTGAATTTAATGATTATTTTATTTGAATTTTATTATTATTTTATGTAAATTTAATTATTATTTTATTTGAATTTATTTTTTTTTTTAGTTTCATTATTTTTTTATTTTAATTATTATTTTATTTCAATTTAATTTCTATTTATTGTATTATTATCAAATTATTATTTTTTATTTTTTTACAATGTTTTTTTTTTTAATTTTGAAAAGCATTTTTTTTTAACTTTATATTTTTTTGAATTTTTTTTTATAAAATTTTTTTTTTAATTCATTTCAAATGCATGAATTCATTGTATTTTCCTTCAGCCATTGCCGTATCTCCTCGTGGCCATGACTTTGTTTGTGTTTCTTCACAAATAAAATAAAATGTGTTCTGTTTGTTTTGTTGTTGTTGTAGTAATAACCCATTGTAGCCATCCGATCGTTTGTCGGACCCAGTTATACTAACCACAAATTGAATCTGGTTCTTTTTTCTGTGTGAATTTTTTCAAATCAATTTATTTTTAACTTTTTTTTAAACAAAATAAAGTTTGCAAAATAAACGTTGCATATTGAAAAAAAAATAAAATTTTGAATTTTGAAAAAAAATAAAAAAATAAAAGTTTGAATTTTGAAAAATATTATTGTATATATTTTTACACGATTTTTTTTAGGTGTTTTCAGATATGAAGGAGTTTATCAAATTTTTTAAAATTATTTTCGTATTTTCAGGATATTGTGTAGGATATTTTTTGCAGGAAATTTTAATTATCCATGGGTTTTTCCATCTCTTTTCCTTATTTTCTCAAGGTTTTATTTTTCTTTCTCACACTTTCTTCAGGGCTTTTTCGAGTTGTTTTTCCAACGGTTCCGAAATGTTTCTTCTGGGTTTTCTCTTCTCAACTTATTTGTGAAGAGTTGCTTCTGCTTATTTGATTTCCTCCTTCCATTTGAGTGCGGTTTTTCCTATATCGTTTTCACTTCTTTCCCTCTGACTTCTTCACTCCTTCCCTCTGACTTTTTCACTCCTTCCCCTCACATCTTCATTTTATCCCCTGACTTGTTCCACTTGCGTTTCCGGGCAGCAAGTTTTAATAGCGACGACGGATATCAAAACTTTATCCTGCCGACACCACGATGCGAGGTTCGTTGCCTTCGTTGCCTCTTGGCATCATCGGCAACTTGTCCTCTGAGTAGCGATGCCTTCCTTTCCATTCCTTCCTTCCTTCCTTCCTTACATCCTTCCTTCCTCTCCATCCTTCTATCCTATCCATCCTTCCTTCCTCTCCATCCTTCGTTCGTACCATCCTTCCTTCCGCTTCTTCCTTCCTTCCTTCCTTCCTCTACATTCTTAAATTTTTTCCTCCCCTGGTTTCCTTCCTTTCTTTTTGCTTGTTTTTCTTTTTTTCCTCGTTTTCCTTCTTTTTCCTCTCCTTGGTCCCTTTCCTTCTCCATCCCTTCGTTCCTTTTTCCATCTCCTCCTCCTCCTCCTCCTTTGACATATGCAATATTTAAAGCTCAATTCAAGTACGAAAGTTTCCACTTCACAATTTTGGACCTCTCCACCATCCCCCCCCCCTCTGTCGTCAACCACGCCCTTCACCTTCCTGCATCTCTCGTTGAATCTCCTCCTGTTCTTTTGAACCCTTTTCTCCTCTTTCATCCTTCACCTCTCTCTCTCTCTCTCTCTTCCTTCCCCCTCATTCCACTGTCGCCCTCCCGATTGTGCGATAATTATAAACTGCTGGTCCGACTTTACAGCGTGTGGCAGGCAAATCCGGAGGCGCCGCCTCATTTCCTGGATATTCCTCAGACGGCGCCAAAGTCCACGGCTTCTCCATCCACTCTCCTTCATACCTCTCCCTCTTCCTCTTCTCCATCCTCTTCTCCATCCTTTCTCCATCCTCTTCTCCATCCTCTTCTCCATCCTCTTCTCCATCCTCTTCTCCATCCTCTTCTCCATCCTCTCACCATTCATTTCATTCCTCTATCCCTTTCCACCATGAATCCTTCGTCGTCACACTCGAATTTCATATGATTTTTTCCGCTCTGCATCGCGAGTGTGAGGCAAAAATGGTCAGAGAGAATGATAAGAAGAGATGGGGGAAGGAACGTGATCCTCAAAAAGCACAAGTGCACACATGGCTGTGTGCCTATGTCTGTGTGTCTATGTGTGTGAGTGTGTGTGTGTGTAAGGGCATGAAAATGCGGTTGTCGTCGAAATTTGTTGGAAAATTTTCGAGGTTCAAAAATTTATATGGTTTTTCACCTTCGCCGGGAGGAGTGAAAGAGTTTTGGGGAAAGGAGTGAAAGAGAAAGAGGTAGAGTGAGTGAGAGAGAGAAATAGATATTGGTAAAGGGAATACGACATGAATCAAGAGAGGAAGAGTGAGGAAAGGACAAAGAGAGAGAGAGAGAGATGAAGTGGTTTGAGAACAGATGGTTGGACAGGAAGAATGATGACCAAATGGTTAAGATGAGGAGGAGGAGAAGGTGGAGGTGAAGGAGGATTGAGGATGAGGGGGAGGAGACGATGAAGGATGAGGGGAGGAGACGAAGAAGGATGAGAAGGAAAGACTAGGGTTGGAAGAGAAGGTGACAAAGGGTTGAGGGTGGAGAAGGAGGTGGGATCAGCGGATGGAAAGGAATGACGAAAGAAACGTGAAGCAGGATGGAGGAGGAGGAAGAAGAAGGCGTAGGATGAGCAGATGGAGGACGGACAAAGAGAAGTGGAAGGAGCAGGAGGACGAGAAGGCGCCAAGGGACTTGGAATTAGGTGGAAAATGAGTTATAAAATGAGACGAAAGGAAGAGAATGAACAGGAGACAGAGGACAAAATTGAAGAAGATACAGAGGATGAGAACGAAGAAGATACAGAGGATGAGACTAAGACCGAGGACGACGACACGTTGACAGATGAATCCAAAGAGGAGCAAAGAAAGGAAAGGGATGGGGATTAGGAGAAGACAACGAGGCTGAAAACATATTTATTGTAAGAGTAAATATATGTACGTATATATGTATGTAAGTCGTGTACAGACATGGAGTGAATGGACCCGAGTGTGTGGACTTGGAGGAGGAGACAGAAGAGAGGGAAGGATCAAGAGATGGAGAGAAAAGAGGACAGAGAGATGAGGAAAGAGAGATGAGGAAAGAGAGATGAGGAAAGAGAGATGAGGAAAGAGAGATGAGGAAAGAGAAAAGAGGACAGAGAGATGAGGAAAGAGAGATGAGGAAAGAGAGATGAGGAAGAGAGATGAGGGAAAGAGAGATGAGGAAAGATAGATGAGATGAGCGAGAGACAGAGACAGAGACAGAGAGAGAGAGAGAGAGAGAAGGACACAGGAAACAGAGAAAGACCAGGTGGAGGATTCCGTGGGACAGACGACGTTGGTCCCACGACACAAAGTTCTCTCCGCGTTGACGTTCGAGTCGTGGGACCTGTCGAGCGCAAGTGAGATGGCTAATAAGGCTAGAAATATGTCGAAGGAGAAGGATCGACCAAGAGACAGAGGTAGGGACGACAACAGGACACATAAAGTGTTACATGGTTTGGGAAGGTAGAAAAGTGAAGGGGTCGAAAGGAGAACGTTAAGAGGGAGAATGTGTGAATGGGAGGAAGGCTGGAAGGATGTATGAAATGAAGGAAGGATGAAATGAAGGAAGGATGAAATGAAGGAAGGATGAAACGAAAAAACGAATTGTAGATTGAGACGATGAATGATTTGATGGAGAGAAGCAAGGGAGAAGGACGAATGTGAGAGGAGGATGGAATTAGCAGCTGGTGAAATTAGAACCCGAGCTCGCATTAAATTTGCGCTGACTAAAAACGACTAAAATAACAAAAAAAGAAAAAAGAGAAAACAAGAAAAATGACACAACAAAAAAGTTATTTTTTTAAATAACAAACAAACAAAAAATTACCAACAATAACAAAAAAAAAAAAGAAATAAAATAAAAAATAAACGACAACAACAACAATACAGACCAAGAACAATCAAATAGAAAAAATGTAAAAAAAAAACCAAACGGAGAAATTACGAAAAGGACAAGACCAAATAAATTTAAAAACCACCCTCCAACAGGCGTCGCAAATGTGACTGTGTGTGTGTGTGTCCGTCTCTGTGTTGGTGTATTCCATGTCTGTGTGAGGGATTTTCCTTTCTCCCTTCCTGTGTGTATGTGTTTGCTTGTGGAAATTAATATTTAATGCGAAACAGCGGTCGGTTCCACTGTCACGTGACGTCACACGATGATGGATGTTGGATTTTGGTCGAAGAGGAGAGAGAGAGGTTCCCACATTTGTTGTTGTTATTTTTGTGTTGAAAAAAAAAACAAAAACAATTGCCCATTTGGAATTTGTAATGAGGCTTTTTAGGCCGCCAAGGGTACTTTTTGTTGTTGTTGCTGTAGTTGCTGTTGTAGTTCTGGTGGATGTTATTATAAATTTTTGGTTTTGTTTTTACAAAATTCGTTGTTAAATTATGCTGTTATGTGTAAATATTTTGTAGTAAAAAAATGTTGTTGTTCTGAAAATGTTGTAGTGAAACAATTTCGTTGTTGCAAAAATATTGTTTTAAAAAAAAGTTTATGTTAAATGATGTCGTTGTTTTTTTGATGTTGTTGTTTTTTTAATGTTGTTGTTATTTTTTTTCTTCTTGTTGTTATGTTTGTTGTTGTTTCTGTTTGGTCAACATCTGGTCAACTCATCATCATCATCATCATCATGATCATTATCATCATCATTAACGCTTCGTAAATTTTTCTTTATGAACATTGAATGAACTTTTTTGTTGTTGTTATTTATTTTGTATTTATGCTTTTTGTTGTAGTTATTGTTGTTCTAACGACATCACATCCTGCTTGAAATTGTAAATGAGTGTGTGTGTGAGTGTGTTAGTGTTTGTGTGTGTTCGTGTTTGTGTGTGTGTGTGAAAATTTTAACGGACATTTGACAAAACTTTCATCATTAGAATCCGTTTAAAATATTAATGAATGCGAAATTAGAGAAATGGACAGAAAGGACAGAAAGAAAGAAAGAGAGGTAGTAAGAGAGAAAGAGACAGAGAGAGGTAATAAGACAGAGAGAGAGAGAGTGAGAGAGTGAGAGATGGAAAGAGAGAAATGTCATTAGGCAGGCCTGTGGTCCACAAATGGTCTTCAGGGAGGTGTCAAATTGGTTGAAGGACTTCCCGTGTGGGCGGAAGTCGGGTCATTTCCAAGCGATATATAATTGACAGAGGAAATGGAAGAGAAGAAGAAAGAGAGAAGGAAATCTTTTAAGATATCCTTGGAAGCCCACAAAAGCCATGTCCTCTAGAATTAAGGACATTTTAATGACTAAAACATACAAACATGGCGAATTTCTCCTGCTTGTCACACAATTTCATTATTATTTATGACTTTCCACAAAATCTTTAATGGTTATGAAATTTTCATAAATTTTCTTCTGGTCATAATAAATTCTTCTTATCATAATAAATTGTCTTTTTAATGGTTGTTTATATCATGAGATAAAATACATTTTTTGTGAATATTTTAATTGAATATTTTGCCACATCATTTATTACAAGTTGGCTTTATGTCCGTAATTAATTTATTTTAGTAAATTTGTAACTTTCATCCACTTATCCTTAAATGATATCTTTATATATTTTTCACTTTATATATATATATTTTATTTTGATTTGTGAATGCCTATTTATCAAATATATTTATTTTGAATTTCATATATTTTTTTTATTTCTATTTTCATCTCATTTCATAATTTTCATAAGTATCTCATTTATATTTATTTTGAATTTCATATATTTTTTTTATTTCTATTTTCATATCATTTCATAATTTTCATAAGCATTTAACTTATTTTTGGTATCATAATTAAACTTTTTTTTTTTCAAATATATCAAATATATATCAAATATATCAATATCAATTGCATTAAACGCCTTTCAATGGATTTGATTTCATTATATTTGAAATCATTTCATTTGAAGTCATTTCATTTGAATTCATGCGATTTGAATTCATTTGATATTTGAATCCAATTAATTTTAAATACTTTTATTTGCATAATTATTTAGAATTTAGTTCCCATTCACACAAGTGAACAATCACAAATACACACACATACAATATAAATGCAATTGCACAAACTGAAAATACTAAATATCAACTCGTAGTCACTGAGTTAAGGGTAAAAGAGAAACGGAGACAGAGAGTGAGAGAAAGGGAGATAGAGAGAGTGAGTGAGAGAGAGAGGGAGATGAATAGCCACATGAATGGCTTATGTGTCATTGTTGATGGCTTAAAATATTCTGTGGCACTCAACAGCTGCGATTCAACACCATAAATCGTCACCCTACACTCGTCTCAATTTGGTTTTGATTTGATTACGGACACGACAAGGGAAAATTAACATTGTTTAGAATTATTTTATATATATATTTCTTTTCAATTATCTTATTTATAAGTCGATAGAAAAAAACGGAAGTTCCGGATTTTAATAAAAATAATATTTGAATTGGTAAATGATTTGATAACGGACTCAGTCATCTTTCTATAAAACTTATGAATGAATAATATGAAAATTATTTGTCTCCATTATTTAGTACTAAATCGAATTCATCGCTATTTTATATACCCCAGCATACCCTAAATTCAGAAAAGAAATTTTCTAACTGAATTCGTTTTTAAATCCTCTTCGACAGTAGACACGCCTCTGGACACTGGAGTCGACGTTGACTGACATGTTGTGGTGCCATGATGCCATAACATATTTATGACTGACACAGATGACATTTGATTTGGCACATGAATAGCTTTTACAGTTATTATCACGATAACGGACATTTCCGACAACTCGTTGTTATAAATTTTTAATAAATATTCACAAGAGGATTTTTATTTTTTTTATTTTATTGTTATTATAATTATTTTCCTATATATTTTATTTTTATTAAAATAATTTTTTTTGTAGTTTTATTTTTGTCTTTATTATTTTTAATTTCTTAATAACAAATAATTTTGTATTATTATTCTTTTTCATTTCTTTATGTTATTATTTTTTTGTATAGAATATTTGATATATATTTTTTAAAATTAAAAATCGAATAAATTAAATAATAAAAAAATGAAACTAAAAGAAATTGAGTACACGTTGAAGTTTAAAAAGTTAACGAAAAATCTCAAGGTAACTTCCAACACTTCAAAAATCCCACCTAGAAAAACACCGATAAAATCCGAAATATTGTCAACAGAAAGCCGGAGAAAAAGTCAACAAAATCCCAACGAAAATTAGAAAAATAATCTGAAAAAGTAAAATCTCGGACTTGCTTAAAAATCCCATCAGAATAAAAGCTACCCAAGGGTCCAACCAGGAGGTGGAGGAGGAAGAAGAGTTTTTATCGAGTGGAGAAGGCGATGGAAACGTTCATATAGAACACGAACACAAACACACATATGTACATGTGTAGGTGCATGGTTGTGTATGTGTGTGTATGTGTGTGTGAGTGATAGCAATGAGACAACATGTTGCTGCAAAATGCAGTCAAGCGAAGTGTGGAAAAGGGAAGAGGGGGATGACGAGAAGGAGGTGAGGTGAAATTGCAATGGGGGGAAGAGTTGCAAACAGGGTTGACATTATTTTTAAGTAATATTGACGACAGCAACGACAACGACGGCAGCAGCAGCAGCAGCAGCAACAAGAGCAACACGAGCAGCAACAGCAAATATACAGGAAACAGCAGAGGGAGACAAACAAAGAGAGAGAGAGAGAGAGACAAAAAGAGTGAGAACATGAGGTCGAAATGAAATGAAACGGAAGCAACAACTGTGAAAACACTTTGCATCCTGACATTTTTGCATCGCTTGACATCGTCTCTTCCTCACTCTCTCCTCTCTCTCTTTCTCTCTCTTTCTCTCCCTCCACCTTTTTGCCTTCCTGTCCTTCTTCCTTCCTAACATTGTGTCATGTTCCACCCACAATTTGTATCAACTTTTTTCACCATCTTCTTGTTTGCATTTTCTTCATTCTTTCATGCTGGCTTTTTCCCTTCGGTTTTTTTCGGTTTTGATTGTTTCACATTCAAGCTGTTGGTCAACATATGGTTGGTGAGGGGAAACAACAACAAAATCCCAACCATAACAAGTAGTTATAAAAGAAGGCGATGAAGGAAAGAGAGACAGCTGTAACAGCAGGTTGCATCCAATAACAATTAGCGAAAATGAAGGAAAATCAACAGAGGAGGAAGAGAAGATGAGGCTGAGACTGAAAGAGAAAATTAAGAAAAGACCTGGGTTGAGGTTGAATATGCCATAAGGACAATTCTTCCCTTTCGCCATCAATTCTCTGTCTTTTTCTTTCTATATTTCTTCTGGAGAATGATTTTCAGCACTTAACTATGGCAGATGTAGGCCAAGAGACCAGATGTTATGAGAGACATCACTTCGATCTTTTATCTCTATCTCTTTCGCATTTCTATCTCTTTCGCGTTTTCTATCCCTTTCGCTCGATGTCTTTTCTCACGTTTACTCAGTGCAATTGAGTGGAAATCCTTTAAATGTCTGATGCGTCGCCAGACTTCACAAGATAATGCTTTTAATGTTCTACCATGGTAGAAACTGCAACATTCGCAACGAAATAATGACAACAACAACAGCAATAAAAAAAACAAACAACAATAAAAACATATTGCTGACACTGTCATAAGGAGTAACAAGAACAACAACAACAACAACAACAATAACCATTCTCATGTTGCTCTCATTTCGCATTGCATGTAAAATAATTTCAGTTGGATGGTGAGAGAAAAAAAAAAAAAAAAAAAAAAAAACGGAAAACAAGTGCAGTGAAGAGGAAAGAAGAGGTAGTGAAAAAGAAACTATGAGGGAAAGGGAGAGAGAGAGGGAAAGGGAGAGAGAGAGGGAAAGGGAGAGAGAGAGGGAAAGGGAGAGAGAGAGGGAAAGGAGAGAGAGATGGTGCAACAAATCCTGGCACACGTTCTTGCATCGCTTTTTTATCAAGCCTCATTAATTCACTGCACTTCGCACTCGACTCGTGGGGAACTTTGCGCTCGCGGATCCTCCTCTGGGGTTGGGGCGGGGGAAGCGTTTGAGGATGCTCTCGTTGCTCGCTCTTCTGCCTCTCGCCCCCACTCACCCACCCAGCTCCACTTGGCACCGGCACCCCAGGAGGACCCTCCAACCCTCTCGATACCAGCACTTGTTCTCGGCATCGCCCACCTACCAGCATTCTGTAGTTTCATCTTTTCCCACATTGGTGTTACGCCCACCCTCTCGTTCTCCTTCTTCTACACCACTTCTCATGCTTTTTTCCACCATCTCCATCCTTTACCTTTTTTGCTCCGTCACCACCTTTTCTCTCCATCCTCTCCCTCTTCTCACCATCCTCTCCCTCTTCTCTCCATCCTCTCCCTTTTCTCACCATCCTCTCCCTCTTCTCACCATCCTTTCCCTTTTCTCTCCTCTCTCTTCCTTTGGTAGCTAATGCGAGAAGCCAAAGCTCAGGCAGCAAAGTGTGTTAAGCGATTCCTTTTAGACAAGTTTTTGTGCTTTGTTAACTTGGACAAAACACTTCGCACCATGTTTTCGTCTTGCTATTGCTATTGTTATGGTGTTTGTGGTGGGAGCGAGAGGGAGAATTACCAACTGCAGGAAGGTTGAAAAAGACGTAGATGAGTATTGTACGTGTTGAGAGTAGGACAGGGAGAGAAAAAAATGACTATGAGGTTTGAGGAAGGATGTTAGCATGAGAAGGAAGATGGTGTTAAAAGGAAGATGGTGATAGAAGAAGATGGTGTTAGAAAGAGGATGGTGTTAGAAGAACGATAATATTTCAAGGAAGATGAGTGAAAAGAAGATGGAGTGAGGTGAAAATATGGTTCAAGAAGGAAGATGGTAGTTGGTAAAAAGAAGATGGAATGAAGATGGTATAGAACGAAGAAAAGAAGAACAAGAAAGAAGAACGTTTGGTTGGTAGGAAACTTGTTGAGGAAAGATAAAGCTAAGTAAGAGATGGTAAGAAAAAGAGAGAGATCAGCGAAGAAATGGCAAAAAGAACGCAAAATCGTGGATTCCCTCATGCGTGCAAGCTTGTTCTTCACTCTGTGAGTCTTCCACACTTTCTGCAATAGTCGCGAACACGCATGAAGGCATGAGCACAAGAGATAGAAGAAGTCTCAGTGACGACACCATCCTCAGTGGTTCCAAAAATCCCAAAGCACAAGTTGCGCTTTCCTTCTCGAAGCCACCTCTAACTGAATTTCCTAGCTTCGCTGCTCCTTCTTCCATTCGTTCTGATTTTTTTTGCCTTTCTCTCTTTTTCTTTCCTTTCCATCTGGATGACCTCTCACTTGTCCTAAACTTTTTCCTTACTCTTTTTGCAATAACTTCTACAACTTCCTCCTCTCCTCCTTTTTCGATTGCCACCACATCGCTTCCTCCTTTTTCAATTCAGTACGAATTTTGTCAAGTGTTCGTTGTGGGCGTGGCTGTCGCTTGCATTCATTCATCGTGATGCTAGAAGTGGATTCTGATTGTTTTTGTTGCTGTAGTAGTAGCTATTGCTGTTATTGTATTTCTTATTGTATTGTATTATATCATACTATTTGTTGTTGTAACATTCTTTGTGGTTGTTGCATTCATTGTCACAACAACAGCAAGTCCTTGTTTTTTTCTCTCCTGTCTCCCTGTCATTGCATTCGCAGTCGCCGCACGTGAATCGCGTCTGACTTTGTGGCGTTTAAACAGCGTTTTGTTGCCGAGTCTACGTGCGGAGGAGTTACTCGAAGGATGGGGCGGAAGGGGGAGGGGATTTGGTGGAGGAAGGGCTGAACTGGAGGGGGGCGGAGTGGACCGCGAATCGTGGACAAAAAAGTGTGTCACTCGCAGCGAAGTGGAGTCGGGATGGAGCAGGTGAAGGAGTGGTGGTAGCTAAAGGAAGCGACAGCAACCGGAAGCAACGAAGAGTGAAACGGAAGACACGATACGTTGGTGATGAGAAGGGAAGGCGATAAGACGAGAGGGAAAGCAAAAGAGATGAATGAAGTAGGTGAAAAGACGTTCGAGGAAGCCGAAAAGACGAAAGATGGAGCTGAAGAAACGAATAAAAACGATGGAGAGGGGACGAATGAAAAAGCAAAGAGGAAGAAACGGACTCGAATGAGGATGCTGAAGAAACGAAAGCGACCGATAGGGAAGCAGAAGAGGCGAAGGTGGTGGAGAAGATGGAAAGAAGACATGGATATCGAGAGGAAATTAGGGAGAGAAAGAGTTGGATGTCGGATGGAGAGGAAGGGTAGAGATAGTGGTGGGAAGAAAGGAGTGGATGAAGTGATGGAAAGGAATGGTGGAAAGGAGTGGTAGGAAAGAGTGGAGTAGTAGGAGGGAGTAGATGAAAGGAGTGGTAGAAAAGAGTGGTAGGAAGTAGTAAAGGAAAGTAGAGCTTGAATGAAGTAGTGGGAGTGTTCGGAGATTGAATTGAAACTGGGACGAAAGGACGTCTTCGCTATCGGATGACAAGACAAGGACATTGAGAAGGAAGACCACGTAGCGAGATGGAAGACCACGTATGGAGAAGGAAGACAACGTTATCGGGATGAAGGATGAGTGTCCGGGTAGGAAAAAATGAGGAGAAAATATTAAAAGAAGAGAAAAAGTGAATGGAGATGAAGAAGACATTATAAGGGAAGGAGACATGAAAATATGGAAGGAACCAAAAAGTTTAAACCGAAGACACTGTTTTTTTTAAAATACATATCATTGGTGAAGGAAATCGGTGGAGAAATTGAAAGAAATTGGTAACGAACAAAATTTGTAAAGGAAGAAAGAGTTTAGTAGAGAGAACATCAAGAGAAAGGAATTGAATTAAAAGAGAGATGTGTAAGGCAAGACGAAGGAATTGGAAAGAAATTCATTATAAATTTATCCGTTCTCTTGTCTGAAATTTTGCCAAGGATGATTTCGATATCGTTGTATGTTATCTCTATCGCGGTTATATTTATTGTTTTTATTATTGTTGTTTTTATTGTTGTTAATTTTTTTTTGTGTTATTTTGCTTGTTGTTCTTTTTCACATCTTAGTGTTCTTGTCAAGAAATCTCAAAATCCGGCAACAATTTGTCGTCTGCAATTCGTGCAAAAGCCTCGCCAGGCAGCAAAGATGCTGACGAGGATTAAAACTTTTTGTGCTCACTATCTTCATGTCTATCACGTTTTCTTTACCCTCGCTCTGTCTCTCTCATTCCCTCAATCTGTCTCTTTCATTCCCTCAATCTGTCTCTTTCATTCCTTCAATCTGTCTCTTTCATTCCTTCAATCTGTCTCTCTCTCTCTTTGAATCCCCATTTGTTCCTCGGTCTTGTCCTTTTTCTTATATTCCTCTATTTGTCTTTCTCTCCAAATGTTTGTCTGTCTTTAATTATGCTTTTCTCAAAGTCTGTCTTTCTATCCCTTTCAGACTCGTGCATTGTTGCTTTTTCTTTTCCCTCTCGGCCCTCCTTTTCTCTCTACTCTTTCCTCTCCTTTCCCCCTGTACTCGATCTCCTTTTCCTTCCTTTCTCTTTGTCTGTTTCTGCTTTTGAAAGCAACTCTTTATTTAAATTTTGTTCAACTTCTTCTTCGAGTTGGTGTAGTTGTTGTTCTTTTTGTTGTATAGTAGTTGTTGCTGTTGTTGTTATAGTTGTTGTTATGGTTGTTGTTATGGTTGTTGTTATAGTTGTTGTTATGGTTGTTGTTATGGTTGTTGTTATGGTTGTTGTTATGGTTGTTGTTATGGTTGTTGTTATAGTTGTTGTTATATTGTTTTTGCATGGCACTTGTTTAAAGCAAGCCTTCTCCCTTTTTACCTTCGCTCTTCTCTCTCTTAATAGTCCTCTACCTCGCACTCTCTCTCTCTCTGATAGCTTGAGGCTTGAGGGAGTGAAATATCCGTTGGGGGCCAAATTCAGATGAAAAGATTGTTATCGCGGCGTCTGGCACAACAACAACGAGAACACAATAACAATAATATGCAAAGGTGAAAGAAAACAACGAAAAAGGCGAAAACAATAATAACAACAACAAAAAAAAAAACAAAAGCTACTACAAAATGGAATGGTAAATCGACAACAACAGAACAAGAACAATAACAACAACAAATAACAGACCTTCAAGTGTTTGCTACTTCGTCGTTAACTTAACTTCAGCGATGCGCTTGCAATTTTTTCATGGCGTTGGCAACACCAAAAGCAATGAAAAAAACAATGAAAACACAATGAAATAAAAACACAGTGAAATAAAAAAATACAGTACAAAAAAAAACAATAAAAAGTAATATAAACAAAAAAATAAAAACAGAATAAAAAGAACACAAAATGAGAATAAAAGCAAAAGAAATACAAATAAAAACAAAAGAAAATAAAAGTAGAAAAAAATGGAAATAAAAGACAAAATAAAGTAAATAGTAAAAAAAAATCGGAATAAATATTTATAAAAACACAAAAATCAGAAAAAAAAAAAAAGAAATTGGAAAAAAACATACAGACACAACAACCAAAAACAACAGTAGTAACAAAACCTACAACAACAACAAAAATTCCACTCTGAAGATCTGTCTGTGTGTCTGTCTGCTTTCCGATCCTCCGTCTCTTTCTGTGCTCGTAAAAATGAGAGCGAATTGTTTAAAATTCGTGGCGTCTGGGAGAGAAGTATTTATTGTTGTTGTTATTTTTTGTCTTTATTGTTGTTGTAGTTGTTATTTTTGTATTATTGTTGTTGTTCACTTTTAAAACAACTGCAAACGAAACAAAGTGAAATTGACAACCGACAGAGATGTTGGAGAATAAAGGAAGATAGAGAGACAGAGAAAGAGAGGAAAAAATATATAAAAAATATGAAAAACTACAAAATATATAAATTGAAGAAGAAATGTATGAATATATTAAAAATCAAGATGGAAAAAAAGCTAATAAAATAAAAGTAAAAATAAAAAAAAAAATAATATAAAAACATATTATATAAAAAGTGTAAATAAATTCATAAATATGATAATCTTGAGATTTTAATAAAAAATTTATGAAAAAAATGTAAATATTATATTCTAAATATTTTATATAGACATTTGGATTTAAAAAAAATTAAAAAAAAATCCGAATAATTCATTCATAAAAATAATCAAAATTCAGGAAAACAAAAAAATTAGAAAATCAGCAGGACATAAAAAATATATTAATATAATAATAAAATTTATAATAAAATAAAGAAATATAATAAAATAAAGAAATATAATAATACAAAAATATAATAAAATACAATATTATAACAAATATATAAACTTTACAACTTCAAAATATATATTGAGCAATAAAATTAAGCAAAAATAAATCTTTGAAACGATTTCATACTAAAGAAAGAAATCACAAAATCTAAAATTTAAAATTCTTCAGAAGAAAAATCACCAACAGAAACTGAAACAACGAGAAGATGCTACAACAACAACTACTAAATCATCGTAAACCACAACAAATGTGAGAAACTGAAAAACAAACTAACAAAAATAACAATAACAAAAATAATAACAACAACAACAGGGCCAGTCAAGTGCAATTCACTTGATTCTCCACTTTAACTTGGGCCACAACTTTCGTCGTCCTTATGAAGTTGTTGTTTGTTGTTGTTCTTGTTTATTCATCCTTTATATTCGCTATAAATTTAATTTTTTTCCTTTCCCAATTTTGTCCATGAAATTTTTTAATTCTTTCATTTGAATCTATTTTTTTGCTTGCATTTTAATTTTGTTGACTCTATTTATTTCTCCCGAAAGAGCGCGTGAAGGAGGGAAAGAAATAGTGAGAGAAAAGAGAGGCAGAGAACGAGGGAAGAGAGAGAAGACGTCCTTAATGAGCTTCATTTACTTTGAGCAGGAAAATTGTGGATAGACAGATAAAAATAGAGAGAGAAAGAGAGAGAGAGAGAGAGAGAAGGGGGAAAAGAGAAAAGTTTTTGACAAATTCCATGAAAAAAGTCTGAAGAGTTTGAGCTAATAATTGGCAAAAATAAATAAAAATGAAGAATAAACAAAATTGAAGTATAAACAATTTTAAGCACAAACCAAAATGTGAAGGAAGAGAAAATGATGAGGATAATGGGAAATATAAATTGAATTAAAGTGAATTATTCATAAAAAAAAAAAAACAGAACAAACTTTTACAAAACAACAGATTTTTTTCGTATATAATAATTTGCGATAGTTAAAAAAAATATTAGAAACTATTCGAATTTGTTTTTATTAATTTTATTTTGTAAAAATGTGTTTCTTCAAATTTATTAAATTCGACGAAAAAAATATATTGAATAATTGAATTTGCACACAAAATTATAATTTTCCGATTTTCCAAAATTTTATAGTTTAGCCAAACAAGTTTTTGTTTTAAATCTTATTAAACCAAAAAATTCAGTTAAGATAATTATTATATTTCATATAAAATAAAGAATCTTTTAATTTTAAATTGTTTATAAATATTTAAATTAATTGTTTTTAAATTAATGTTACTTGGATTTTGCGTAAGTTTTGTTAACTTCTCATTTTTTCTCATCTTTCTCTCACTACTCTTTTGTCTCTCTATTTTCCACGATTTCATTGGTCTTTTTCACATGTCGTATGAGTGACATTTAATTTTCGCTGAAGAATTTCAATAAAAATCACTCATACGCCATGTAGCTCAAGCGTCGTGCCATTGACAAAACAACTTCGACAAGAAGAAGCAGGGCGTGTGGAGAAGAAAGAAGGAGCATGAGAGAAGAAGTAGTACGAAAGAGACGAGGAAAGAAAAGAGAGAGAGAAAGAGACAGAGTTGGAGGTAAAGAGACAGAGAGAAATAGAAGGGAATAAATAGAAATGCGTTGCTCGAATTCAATTGAATTTCGATGCTTCAAGTATTTTTTTTTTTGTGTACTATCGAAGGGTCGCGTTGTTGTTGTAAGTGGTGGTTGTGTTGTACTTATTTTACGAAATTTATTATTGCTATTTTTGTTGTTGTT
>JAFDUT010000438.1:0-22230 GCA_017309665.1 Coelopa frigida
AATTTAAATTTAACGAATTCCATACAATTTTCAACAATTAGCAATTTATTTCTGAAAAAATTAATTTCACAGTTTGTTGACATTTTAACAGATTTTACTCATTTTTCTCATTTCCTTGAATCAACTGACAGAGAGCGCTCGAGCTTTTTGCAAGAGTACTATGCTTTGGTGAAAGGGCGCTCACGATGTTCAGTGACAAATTTGCTCGAAAGTAAAATTATCTCACATTTACTACAGATCGTGAATACCCCTAATATGAGCTTCTACTTTCTTACTTTACATTAATTTATTAAGAAATTCGATTGGATAATTTTTTTTGAACTACAACGTCCATGGAATTGTATTACATTATAAGTTACGCCCTCTTGAAGGACTTCGCCCAAGGAAGGACAACTAACACTATTAACACTTTTTCTATCATTGAACTTCTGATACATTGTAATAAGTAGTTACTTTGTATTGAATATGCAACGTCCACGATTTAGTTTAGTTAGCTCATTTAAAATTTTTGAATTCTTACAAGCTTACAATAGGTAATTCTAGCTCATTTTTATCTCAACTTTACTGTAAGTTTAAGGTATACATGATGTCAATATGAGATGCATAGGATAATATTTTTAGGAAGATTTACATATGTTTATACAAATAAAAATATTTGTTCAGAAATTTGATTAAACATTTTACCCTTGCTGAAACGAAACGACGACGAAACTAATCGCCACTACTAAAAAACCGCATTTGTACAATCCCCCGTGCGTTCGTTATGTTTTCAATTTTGAATGACATAATCTTCAAAGAGACAAAAACCCACCCCTAAAATGTACCTAGAGAATTCGTATGAAATTAATGCTCTCCGAGAGTTTTCGATAACAAAATGCACTATTTGAACTGCTGAAGTTCACTATCTGGGCCACGAACTGCTCCCTATTAATCCATTCGTTAACATCCATTCTCGTTCATTAAAAGTTTTTATATTTTCCTATTTCAGAATAATTTCGGAAATAATTTTCAAATGTCACTTTTGTCAGTTTAACTGGGAGTGAACAAATTTAAATTGAAATTCCCCATTTAACTGCCCGAAAAGGCCGTCAGCACCTGCGGCTTTGTTGTTTTTCAGTCTAGTAATGGCTGTTAAGACTTCGTTTTAGTCGGGCGGCGGTATATCTACGCCATCGTCAGCAACCGGCGGATCCGGTTCTTCTTCTCCACCGGCGGGCTTCTTTCCGTCGTCGCAATTGAGAAGGTCACCTGTCACCAGATTTCCATTTTCGACCTTGCAAGCAGAGACCTGCGAAACTGACACAAGACACTGTGCACATCTCACTCCAAGAGAACAGGAGTGAGAGCCAGGAGGCGTAGGCCTCGGATGCCCGTTGTGATTGCAGCTTTCCAACGTCGAGCTTTCGTTGTGTTTGGGCTGCGACATGGTAATGGTCCGAGTAGATGTTGGCGCTTCGGATAGAGCGTACATCCAGAACACTGGAAGCATGCCTTCCGTTAAACACAACGTGATCAATTTGGTTGGGTTCTATGTCTTGATCCATGTGGCTTTGTGTATTTTCTTATGCTGGAATCTGGCGCTGCTAACTACCCTGTAATTGGGTGCGGCGAAGTTGATTAGCCTTATTCCGTTATCGGAAGTCTCGTCGTGAAGGCTAAATTTTCCGACTGTCGGCCCAAAGTCACATCACAGGATTGCTGTTTAGAGAAACCTTGTCCCATCCATCGCATTTCCTGTAGAGCGGTGATTCAGCTAGCGATTCGGACATTATTATTATATCATATAAATAAAATGGAGGTATCGAAGAATAGAGTCCCCAAAACCTAAAAGGTTTGCGTAACATTTCGGAGTCCAAAAGAAATTTAGAAAATAAGATATCAAATGTTAAACATTTTTGAGATCTTTCGATATATGAAATAATTTAACCCTATCGGTTACAAAAAATTGGATTTTCTCCCTGAAGAAGAAGGGGTCAAAGGTCATCGACATATATTAAGAAAACATAGTTACACTTTACTACCTTTCCAACGATGGTATATCAAATACCAGTTATTTTGGTTTGAAAATTTTTAGTGTCCTGAAATTCTACCAAGGTAAGCGTTCGTATGAGGGTCAAACTTTTACAACTTTTTTTTCGACCCGCCCTAGTATGTATCACGCATACATAAAGGAAAACGATCAGGAACAATGTGAGCATTTTATTTCCTGTAATCCTTGCATCCACGACAGCCACCAGTCTTTTTTGCCACCATGTGAAGTATGCTTGTCCAGTGACTCTTGGATGGTTGACATACTCCCTTCTGCATCAATCTCCGCACATGCAGCCGCAAGCTTCTCTCCATCGAGGCGACGTGGCCGATTTGCGACCTTTGCACCTGTTGTTTTAGTCCAATGGAATACTGTTGAGTTCTTCGTTGTATTTTGTTTCAACAAGAGTTGTGACATCAATGAAGTCTTTTGGTGTAGATTATAATCAGATGCAGATGTTGAAATGACAATATAATTTAACGCCCTTGGTCGCACGTGTGGTGATGTTAATCAAACAGGAATTTTTTGAATCAATGAGAATATTGAAGTGTCCAAGAAAATCAGCGCATTGTTAAATTGGCAACGAAGAACAACCTTGTATAAGTTGTCATCGCCGAAAGTTTCAATCTCGCTTTGAATAGCAGTGAAAAACAATAATGGTGCATTTTATTCAAACGTTTCATTCGTTGTGATTGATGTTTACTTAACCCTCTGTTATATATGGGTAATATCGGTTAGACACAACATTTGTTATTTTGGCCCCTGTAGTGAGAATGGTTAAGCATACTGAACTTACTCTTAAGCAGGATACATACATTTATTCCTGCTACTTTAATGACTGTGATTTGTTAATGATCAACGCAACGCACACCATAAGTGAAAACTATTGCCGTTTAAACTCGAATGAGTAATCTATAGATATTAGTAGTATTCATGGTATGAAAACCATGGCTATGAATATCGTCACTTGCAATCTCCTTTGGGAGACTAAAGTTCCGCAGAAACATAATAGGGATATGAGGCAAATGGGGAAGCAAATTGATTCGGGGCAAATTTTTACTTCACAACAACAATATACATTTGAGGCAAAGTTATTACGAGAAGAAAATGTACTCCTCCGAAACCCTTGAGTTAACACAATTTGCTCTCAATAGAATTTGCTTTTTTTAAAGAAGCCCTGCTGTCAATCGTGAAATTATTTATTTTTATTGTTTCGAATTGACAATGAACTTCTGATACATTGTAATAAGTAGTTACTTTGTATTGAATATGCAACGTCCACGATTTAGTTTAGTTAGCTCATTAGCTTAGCGCTGCTAACTACCCTGTAATTGGCTGCGGCGAAGTTGATTAGCGGAAGTCTCGTCGTGAAGGCTAAATTTTCCGACTGTCGGCCCAAAGTCCCCTTTCCTGCTCACCTTGACGTTGAAGTCGCCAATCACATTTTTCATGTAGTAAACATCACAGGATTGCTGTTTAGAGAAACCTTGTCCCATCCATCGCATTTCCTGTAGAGCGGTGATTCAGCTAGCGATTCGGACATTATTATTATATCATATAAATAAAATGGAGGTATCGAAGAATAGAGTCCCCAAAACCTGTAAGGTTTGCGTAACATTTCGGAGTCCAAAAGAAATTTAGAAAATGAGATATCAAATGTTAAACATTTTTGAGATCTTTCGATATATGCAATAATTTAACCCTATCGGTTACAAAAAATTGGATTTTCTCCCTGAAGAAGAAGGGGTCAAAGGTCATCGACATATATTAAGAAAACATAGTTACACTTTACTACCTTTCCAACGAAGGTATATCAAATACCAGTTATTTTGGCGGTTTTTGATGTGAAAATTTTTAGTGTCCTGAAATTCTACCAAGGTAAGCGTTCGTATGAGGGTCAAACTTTTACAACTTTTTTTTCGACCCGCCCTAGTATGTATCACGCATACATAAAGGAAAACGATCAGGAACAATGTGAGCATTTTATTTCCTGTAATCCTTGCATCCACGACAGCCACCAGTCTTTTTTGCCACCATGTGAAGTATGCTTGTCCAGTGACTCTTGGATGGTTGACATACTCCCTTCTGCATCAATCTTTATTTGCATTTTATTCAAACGTTTCTTTCGTTGTGATTGATGTTTATTTAACCCTCTGTTATATATGGGTAATATCGGTTAGACACAACATTTGTTATTTTGGCCCCTGTAGTGAGAATGGTTAAGCATACTGAACTTACTCTTAAGCAGGATACATACATTTATTCCTGCTACTTTAATGACTGTGATTTTTTAATGATCAACGCAACGCACACCATAAGTGAAAACTATTGCCGTTTAAACTCGAATGAGTAATCTATAGATATTAGTAGTATTCATGGTATGAAAACCATGGCTATGAATATCGTCACTTGCAATCTCCTTTGGGAGACTAAAGTTCCGCAGAAACATAATAGGGATATGAGGCAAATGGGGAAGCAAATGTGATTCGGGGCAAATTTTTACTTCACAACAAGAATATACATTTGAGGCAAAGTTATTACGAGAAGAAAATGTACTCCTCCGAAACCCTTGAGTTAACACAATTTGCTCTCAATAGAATTTGCTTTTTTTAAAGAAGCCCTGCTGTCAATCGTGAAATTATTTATTTTTATTGTTTCGAATTGACAATGAACTTCTGATACATTGTAATAAGTAGTTACTTTGTATTGAATATGCAACGTCCACGATTTAGTTTAGTTAGCTCATTTAAAATTTTTGAATTCTTACAAGCTTACAATAGGTAATTTACTATCTAGTAAATACGCCCTTTATGATCTGATCTAGCTCATTTTTTATCTCATCTTTACTGTAAGTTTAAGGTATACATGATGTCAATATGAGATGCATAGGATAATATTTTTAGGAAGATTTACATATGTATGTATACAAATAAAAATATTTGTTCAGAAATTTGATTAAACATTTTACCCTTGCTGAAACGAAACGACGACGAAACTAATCGCCACTACTAAAAAACCGCATTTGTACAATCCCCCGTGCGTTCGTTATGTTTTCAATTTTGAATGACATAATCTTCAAAGAGACAAAAACCCACCCCTAAAATGTACCTAGAGAATTCGTATGAAATTAATGCTCTCCGAGAGTTTTCGATAACAAAATGCACTATTTGAACTGCTGAAGTTCACTATCTGGGCCACGAACTGCTCCCTATTAATCCATTCGTTAACATCCATTCTCGTTCATTAAAAGTTTTTATATTTTCCTATTTCAGAATAATTTCGGAAATAATTTTCAAATGTCACTTTTGTCAGTTTAACTGGGAGTGAACAAATTTAAATTGAAATTCCCCATTTAACTGCCCGAAAAGGCCGTCAGCACCTGCGGCTTTGTTGTTTTTCAGTCTAGTAATGGCTGTTAAGACTTCGTTTTAGTCGGGCGGCGGTATATCTACGCCATCGTCAGCAACCGGCGGATCCGGTTCTTCTTCTCCACCGGCGGGCTTCTTTCCGTCGTCGCAATTGAGAAGGTCACCTGTCACCAGATTTCCATTTTCGACCTTGCAAGCAGAGACCTGCGAAACTGACACAAGACACTGTGCACATCTCACTCCAAGAGAACAGGAGTGAGAGCCAGGAGGCGTAGGCCTCGGATGCCCGTTGTGATTGCAAGCTTTCCAACGTCGAGCTTTCGTTGTGTTTGGGCTGCGACATGGTAATGGTCCGAGTAGATGTTGGCGCTTCGGATAGAGCGTACATCCAGAACACTGGAAGCATGCCTTCCGTTAAACACAACGTGATCAATTTGGTTGGGTTCTATGTCTTGATCCATGTGGCTTTGTGTATTTTCTTATGCTGGAATCTGGCGCCGCTAACTACCCTGTAATTGGGTTCGGCGAAGTTGATTAGCCTTATTCCGTTATCGGAAGTCTCATCGTGAAGGCTAAATTTTCCGACTGTCGGCCCCAACAGTCACATCACAGGATTGCTGTTTAGAGAAACCTTGTCCCATCCATCGCATTTCCTGTAGAGCGGTGATTCAGCTAGCGATTCGGACATTATTATTATATCATATAAATAAAATGGAGGTATCGAAGAATAGAGTCCCCAAAACCTAAAAGGTTTGCGTAACATTTCGGAGTCCAAAAGAAATTTAGAAAATGAGATATCAACAGATATTAAACATTTTTGAGATCTTTCGATATATGAAATAATTTAACCTATCGGTTACAAAAAATTGGATTTTCTCCCTGAAGAAGAAGGGGTCAAAGGTCATCGACATATATTAAGAAAACATAGTTACACTTTACTACCTTTCCAACGAAGGTATAACAAATACCAGTTATTTTGGTTTGAAAATTTTTAGTGTCCTGAAATTCTACCAAGGTAAGCGTTCGTATGAGGGTCAAACTTTTACAACTTTTTTTTCGACCCGCCCTAGTATGTATCACGCATACATAAAGGAAAACGATCAGGAACAATGTGAGCATTTTATTTCCTGTAATCCTTGCATCCACGACAGCCACCAGTCTTTTTTGCCACCATGTGAAGTATGCTTGTCCAGTGACTCTTGGATGGTTGACATACTCCCTTCTGCATCAATCTCCGCACTTGCAGCCGCAAGCTTCTCTCCATCGAGGCGACGTGGCCGATTTGCGACCTTTGCACCTTGTTGTTTTAGTCCAATGGAATACTGTTGAGTTCTTCGTTGTATTTTGTTTCAACAAGAGTTGTGACATCAATAAAGTCTTTTGGTGTAGATTATAATCAGATGCAGATGTTGAAATGACAATATAATTTAACGCCCTTGGTCGCACGTGTGGTGATGTTAATCAAACAGGAATTTTTTGAATCAATGAGAATATTGAAGTGTCCAAGAAAATCAGCGCATTGTTAAATTGGCAACGAAGAACAACCTTGTATAAGTTGCCATCGCCGAAAGTTTCAATCTCGCTTTGAATAGCAGTGAAAAACAATAATGGTGCATTTTATTCAAACGTTTCATTCGTTGTGATTGATGTTTACTTAACCCTCTGTTATATATGGGTAATATCGGTTAGACACAACATTTGTTATTTTGGCCCCTGTAGTGAGAATGGTTAAGCATACTGAACTTACTCTTAAGCAGGATACATACATTTATTCCTGCTACTTTAATGACTGTGATTTGTTAATGATCAACGCAACGCACACCATAAGTGAAAATTATTGCCGTTTAAACTCGAATGAGTAATCTATAAATATTAGTAGTATTCATGGTATGAAAACCATGGCTATGAATATCGTCACTTGCAATCTCCTTTGGGAGACTAAAGTTCCGCAGAAACATAATAGGGATATGAGGCAAATGGGGAAGCAAATTGATTCGGGGCAAATTTTTACTTCACAACAACAATATACATTTGAGGCAAAGTTATTACGAGAAGAAAATGTACTCCTCCGAAACCCTTGAGTTAACACAATTTGCTCTCAATAGAATTTGCTTTTTTTAAAGAAGCCTTGCTGTCAATCGTGAAATTATTTATTTTTATTGTTTCGAATTGACAATGAACTTCTGATACATTGTAATAAGTAGTTACTTTGTATTGAATATGCAACGTCCACGATTTAGTTTAGTTAGCTCATTAGCTTAGCGCTGCTAACTACCCTGTAATTGGCTGCGGCGAAGTTGATTAGCGGAAGTCTCGTCGTGAAGGATAAATTTTCCGACTGTCGGCCCAAAGTCCCCTTTCCTGCTCACCTTGACGTTGAAGTCGCCAATCACATTTTTCATGTAGTAAACATCACAGGATTGCTGTTTAGAGAAACCTTGTCCCATCCATCGCATTTCCTGTAGAGCGGTGATTCAGCTAGCGATTCGGACATTATTATTATATCATATAAATAAAATGGAGGTATCGAAGAATAGAGTCCCCAAAACCTAAAAGGTTTGCGTAACATTTCGGAGTCCAAAAGAAATTTAGAAAATGAGATATCAAATGTTAAACATTTTTGAGATCTTTCGATATATGAAATAATTTAACCCTATCGGTTACAAAAAATTGGATTTTCTCCCTGAAGAAGAAGGGGTCAAAGGTCATCGACATATATTAAGAAAACATAGTTACACTTTACTACCTTTCCAACGAAGGTATATCAAATACCAGTTATTTTGGCGGTTTTTGATGTGAAAATTGTTAGTGTCCTGAAATTCTACCAAGGTAAGCGTTCGTATGAGGGTCAAACTTTTACAACTTTTTTTTCGACCCGCCCTAGTATGTATCACGCATACATAAAGGAAAACGATCAGGAACAATGTGAGCATTTTATTTCCTGTAATCCTTGCATCCACGACAGCCACCAGTCTTTTTTGCCACCATGTGAAGTATGCTTGTCCAGTGACTTTTGGATGGTTGACATACTCCCTTCTGCATCAATCTTTATTTGCATTTTATTCAAACGTTTCTTTCGTTGTGATTGATGTTTATTTAACCCTCTGTTATATATGGGTAATATCGGTTAGACACAACATTTGTTATTTTGGCCCCTGTAGTGAGAATGGTTAAGCATACTGAACTTACTCTTAAGCATTATACATACATTTATTCCTGCTACTTTAATGACTGTGATTTTTTAATGATCAACGCAACGCACTGCATAAGTGAAAACTATTGCCGTTTAAACTCGAATGAGTAATCTATAGATATTAGTAGTATTCATGGTATGAAAACCATGGCTATGAATATCGTCACTTGCAATCTCCTTTGGGAGACTAAAGTTCCGCAGAAACATAATAGGGATATGAGGCAAATGGGGAAGCAAATGTGATTCGGGGCAAATTTTTACTTCACAACAAGAATATACATTTGAGGCAAAGTTATTACGAGAAGAAAATGTACTCCTCCGAAACCCTTGAGTTAACACAATTTGCTCTCAATAGAATTTGCTTTTTTTTAAAGAAGCCCTGCTGTCAATCGTGAAATTATTTATTTTTATTGTTTCGAATTGACAATGAACTTCTGATACATTGTAATAAGTAGTTACTTTGTATTGAATATGCAACGTCCACGATTTAGTTTAGTTAGCTCATTTAAAATTTTTGAATTCTTACAAGCTTACAATAGGTAATTTACTATCTAGTAAATACGCCCTTTATGATCTGATCTAGCTCATTTTTTATCTCAACTTTACTGTAAGTTTAAGGTATACATGATGTCAATATGAGATGCATAGGATAATATTTTTAGGAAGATTTACATATGTATGTATACAAATAAAAATATTTGTCCAATCCCCCGTGCGTTCGTTAACTCAATTTGAGTAACTCCACTATTAAACGTAATGAGTTACGATGCGATCACAAAATTATACTTGTGAATTTTGAAAAAGTTTTTTTTATGAAATTCCACGAACTATGTAATGGTATTTTTTCATAAGGTTTTGAATTTTATAGATACTTATTTAGAAAGATTGTTATCTCTAACAATATATTTAATATAAAAACACCTTATATCAAAATGGCCCTTTGTGGTCCCTTTTACCCCGATTCTTTATATTATTTAAGTTCAGAAAGTCAATAAAAGAGAGTTTTATTAAATGACATCTAAAATATGAAAAGATGTATAAAAAGTATTGTTTAAGTAATCATATATCTCTAAAACAGTAATATTTAACAAAAATTTACTGAAACTGTTTTGTTTTTACTGTTTTTCTCAGTTATCCCGGTTAGACTGGTAATAGTTGGATATTTGATCATGTACGTCCAAAAAGCATGATAAAAATCTATATTTAAATGAAAAGTTTGTGCTAAATAAAATCGAAATAGGCGAAATAATACGATTATTTTTTAGAATTTTTTAAAGATTTTATTTACGAGATTTCAATTGTAAGTTTATGAATGGATTTATGTATGACAATTTGTGTGTGTGAGTATATTTTTATCATTAAATTGTATATATATTTGTTAATTTATTTGTAAGGTGTTGTATTAGTTGTTTACTTGTTAATAATTTCTTGTTGCTTTGGTTGTTTGATATTTGTTGTTCTTTCGCAATTGTATTTCATGTGCTCCCGTCTGTTGCTCTTTCAATATTGGCATTTGTTGTCGAATTCGAAGAAGAAGAGAGTTAAGATCAGTAAATTTCAAAAGTGGCAAATTGGCGTGAAGCTGGTTGCGATTTGTGGTTGTGTAGGCGATTTTTGCCAGGGTGCCCTAACAATGCTGTTGGCTGTGGATGTAATGTAAGATTGAAAAAAGTTTAAAATATTGACAAAAAAATTGGGATGAAAGTTAAAAATTGGGATCGGCCCCAAATCCACAAATGTTATCCCATCTGGAAAATATGAAAAAGAAAGGTAATATGATAAATAATATATAATATAATATATTAAGAAACAAATTATTGAACAAAAAATTGTACATTATTATAATTATATAATTTTATATAATTTTTGTATTTGTAATTATCTTAATACAAATTTTTATTTGATTAATCTCAATATAATTATATGTGAAAATTAAATCCGACACTCCCATACCAGCTATGAGTTTAACTGGCAAGATTCTAGAGCCTTTAGTTTTGCTTGGTTGTAGCCCATTATTGCAATGCTGGTATTTCCCGATTGGTTCAGCGTATTTGGTTTTTGGATATATCACCTTCATCTGTAAGGGATCAATCTGTATATCATTTAGCAAGTGATCTTCAATACAGTAGGTATCTGTATGTCCACTTTATTTTATTTCTCATTTCTGAGCATTGTTTTCCCCATCAAAGGCCAAATTTGTCCCACTCCACTACCGCTACTCAACGTAATGGAACTGAAACTTTCCAATCGAGTGGAACTGAACTGCAACGCAAATATATGCGATAGGGTCAAGAAAGCGCTGTGCGCCCTTGGTGCTGTGTTTTTTCATAAGCGAGTTCCAAAAAACACTCGCTTAATCTGTCAATTTGATTTGCATTCAAAAAGTATTTATTAGTCAATCTACCTTGAATATGAAGCGATATATTGCAATTGGTTTCAACCTAATCTTAGGTAAATTTACCCCTATTCTATTAATTGAAGCTAAAGAGAGGCCTATCTTAGTCCTATGTTAATGATATAACTGAGAAATTATCTCCAATTAAGGAAGTATGGTGATCAAGATCAAGCTTATAACTCGCTTAAATAATGCAATATGTTTTTACTCGTTTAGAGAATAGCCGAGTAACTGAAAAATGTGCTGACAAAGTAATATCATCGAAATGTGTATTTTTGCTAAAAATATGGCAAAAATACTGTATGTGCTGTCAGTAGTGTTGGGTAAAAGCTATAATTTTAGTGCTCAATTATTTGAATGAAAAAGTTATATTTCGGAATTAGTCCTTAATATTTCATATTTAAATTTAAAAATATGTATTGGTAAATTGTTTATAAATATAAATGAAAACTGATATGAAACAAAGTTTAGCATGTATTTTGTATCAATTACTTTTTCTGTATCGGGTAATGAATACTGGTTTCGAGTACAATAGTTTTTGTTATGCAAATTTTATACATGGGTTTCGACAAAAATATTAATCAAACAGTAGGCTAAAATTTGACCTTTAAGACTGCATCCCATCAAACGGTGGGCATCTACAAACTTTGGACCAATCAAAATCCTCCACACTGACGTGCCTATTCCCGTAGAAATTGATTACGTCGTCCCAGCTCCCGATGTCACAACTAACTTCAAAACCGCATTCCGATAGATAGGAATGGAAGGTTTGTCTTGCACTCCCATTTAGGCGTTATGTGATCATAGCCTGGAGCCTTTTTGGGGTTAAGCTGTGTTTGTAAAGGGTTTTAATTTTGCTATCGGTGCTAATAATAGGAGCCATAACTTCATGATGGGTCCTATTGTGGGAAGAGTTTTGAAAAACCATTAGTAGGTGGATTTGGTTGGAAAACTGTGCTCAAGTGACGAGCGAAAACATTTGCCTTTTCTACTTCGCTGCGTGCCCCAGTTGCCTAGATGATCTCTAATTGGAGACTCACCTTCTACTGGTGCCTTTATTCCTTTATTGGCCTTCCAGAGAGAGAACTTGCTAGAACATGTGGGAGTTAGTTTACTTATGTAGTTGCGTTGCTCGATTTTTTGGTGGAGCTTTAGAGCTTCCTTTAATTTTCTAACTGCATCGGTGAGTCTTTGTTTGGAAGCAGGAGATCTGAAAGCCTGCCGTTCACGTCTAAGACGGCGGTTGTCTGAAACTAGATTTTCAATGTGGCTGTTGGATATAATTCTCGCTTTGTTTGTAGCTTTACTATTCCTAGGAGTAGATAATTCTGCTGCAGAGGTGACCATTTCGTTGAATATTTGGACAAATTCTTCTATGTCCTCTTCTCTCTCCAACTCGGGATTAGTATGGATGTGACTGCTTATATATTTTTATACTTTAGAAAATTAGTTCGAGGTGAGGTTAGTCTGTAAGGATAATCAATTTGTTTCGGCTGTTCAAATACACAGAAGGTTACAGGGGAGTGATCGGAGGATAGGCCTTGGCATGTTTCAGTAGAAATCATGTTACTATCAATTTGCTGGTAATTGCAAAGTCGATTAAGTCAGGAGTTTTTTCTGGGATCTGTTGGCCAATAAGTAGGCTGCCTTGGAGAGACAAAGTTGAGTTTATTGCGGAAGTTGAGGATTGTATTATAGAGTTGCCTGCCTTTGGATTGACGAGGCGAGAACCCCAGTGCGTATGCTTGGCATTATAATCTCCAGCAGCCAAAACCTGTCTCTAGAGTATTGAAGAAGTCCTGGAATTGCTTTTCAGGAATTGAAAAACGCGGCGGATAGTACACTGCGGATAGTGTCAAGTTTTTATTGTTACTTAGCAAGCATAAGGATGTAGCTTGTAGATAATTCTATGAGTATGACTCTAGGGAGTCATGTTTATTCTATTTCGGATCAGAATACCGGTCCCTCCATGAGCCTTACCATCTGGTGTTCTGTTTTATAAAATCTGTATCCTGGAGTTATATCTATTAGTAAGGTGGGTTTCAACTATAAGCATCACATCAATGTATTTTTCGGACACAGAGGCAAATTTTGATGAAACTCATTTTTTGCTCAGTAGAACTTGGAGTACCTGGTTTTGTGTTTAACTAGGTCTTGCATCATGTTTTGCATGTAGACATAAATTGTGTCATACATTGTGTTAGCGCTAAAATCATAGTTTCGAGGCCTCCCTCTTTTTGGGGAATATGTGAGATTTGATCGGCCTGAGCTGATTCTGATTTTACTGTACTTGCGTAAGACAAGTTTGGAGTTGTTGGGTTAAATGCACTTGGAGGCATAGCTTTAGTTATTAATTGAGTTGTGTTGTTTGACTTGCTTTGAGCAAGTACTTTACGTTGCCCTAGTCTCACTTTTAGGTCCCTGTACACTGGACAACCTCTATAGTTCGCAGTGTGGTTGCCCCCGCAGTTATTGCATTTTTTTGCAGATGTATCTTCCCGGTTAGAGGTACACAGAGAGGAGTGGTGAAGATCACCACAAGCTACACAGACTATCCGTAATGTGCAGTAGGATTTGGTATGCCCATATTCTTGACAATTGGTGCATTGCACCGGTCCGTTGCGTTTATGAGGCTCCTCTACCAATATCCGTCGGTGGATTAAATATTGTAGCCCATAGATTGGATGTGTTTCGTTTTTTTTTTTTAATTTAAGGGGAGTTTATTTTTGCTTTTTATGTTAATGACTGCTTTTGCGCTAAAACCCTTTTCTCTTAGCGCCTCGACTATTTCCTCAGTGTTGACATCGCCTTCTATGCCTTTAAGTACAACTACTAAACCTTTTGTACTCTTTAGTTGGTATGTGTAGTAGTAGTAGTTTTTGTTTTGCTCGTTGCGAAATTTAGCTATTTTCGTATCATGAATATTTCCTTTAGTTATTGGAACTATATGGAAAGTATTGAGACCTATTAGGTTGGTAAGTTGCTTAACCAGGTCATTTGAACTGCGTTCGCGTAAGTAAAAGTAGTTTTTGTTTTGCACGTTGAGAGATTTAGCTACAACTCTATAGTTATACTCGTTGTAAATTTGGATTATCGTTTCATGAATATTTCCTTTAGTTATTGGAACTATATGGAAAGTATTGAGACCTATTATGTATCGGTCCATCCCAGTTTACCATCGTGACTGAATTCACTGCTGGAGTAGTGGTCAAATTCAATAATTTTCCTACGGGGTTATTTGTTTCAGTGTAGCTGTTGTTAGGGAGAGGGGAGAAGCATTGCGCACTCCACTTAGTGCTTGCTGGCAAAGCAACGTGTTTTTTTCTTTGATAATACGTATCCGGGTAGAGGAAATCTTCAAAAGATACAAGCAGACCGGTCTGAATGCATGCACGATTCACCGCTACATCAGGTAGCGGTTGCTTATACGTACTAAACATTCTCCTCAACACACACACTGTACTGTTTGTGATCCCTGTGGTACTACCAGTTAAGGCATTCCATCACAGGGCAGGAAGGAGTTAATCATTCCCTTCTATTGATTTCGGTTCTCATTTATAATGTTAACTCTATTCTCTATTAGTCGAGCTCTTTCTTCGTCTCTTCGTGTACGCTTTATCATTTGCGTGCTGATGTTGTTTGGTGAGATCCAGTTATCTGCTGATAGTAGCATGAACCTTATTAGTGTCTCAGTGGCTAAGGTGTCTGCCATTTCCTGCTGGCCTCGTCGAATCTACTACAAACTAGTAGGATATGTTCCGCATTTTCAATGCTATTCGCACAGTACCAGCAATATGGATCATTAACCTGTTTAAACTTACGAAAACATCCATGACCTGATAGGAATTGTGTCAGGTGGTGATTTACGTCACCATGGGTCCTTTCGATCCATGGTTTTAGGTTTGGAATTAGCCTGTAAGTCCATCTACCCTTCAGTGATGTGTCCCAGCGTACTTGCCATTCTCTTAAGGCATATTCATCAATGGTGATCCTAAATCCGGTTTTGATACGGAATTCCATTTACTTGGTTGTAGAATAAGGCGGTATTAGACATTGCTGCTATGTCTACCGGTACCCGTGTTCCTATGGCATTTGCAGCATCATCTGAGACGGTGCGAAATTGCGTTCTCACTGGCTGTCTAGGTCCTCCAATATTTGGCATTAGTCTTGCCAGGGCAGCTCCAACACGCGCCGCCTTTTCACTTGTCGCACGCAAGTGTTCCTCAAAAGATAGCCTATGGTCAAGGAGAACCCCCAGGTATCTAATGGATGGGCTTGATGTTAAAGTGTGCCCACCTACTCGTATGTCAAGTATTTCTACCTTTTTACGACTGCTGATTAAGACTGCTTCTGTCTTGTGCGCGGCCAGTTCTAGCTTCGCATCTTGCAGCCACTCTTTGACCCTTTGGATTGTTGTGTTACAGTTCGTGCCACCACTCCCACCGTTTTCGCAACTACTACTATCACGATATCGTCTGCGTACCCAACTATGTTTACTCCATTGGGTTTCGCAATCTTTAAAACACCGTCATACATAATGTTCCACAGTATGGGGCCTAGGACTGAGCCTTTGGGAACCCCGGCGCTAACGGTGTACGTTTTGGGACCATCCTCTGTGTCGTACAGAAGCATACGATTTTTGAAATGGCTGTTTATAATTCTTACAATGTATTTCGGGACGTTCAGCCTAGTAAGGGCTACAATTACCTGCTCCCAGTTAGCTGAATTGAACGCGTTTTTGACGTCCAGCCATCTTGTGCCTTCAATTGCCTTTTCCGCGATATTACAGACTTTTGCAATGGCGTGGGTGGTACTGCGGTGCTTCCGGAAACCAAATTGTTGGTTGGAAAGTCCACACTGTCCCTCCGTTACCGCTTCCAGCCTTTGGCAAATAATCTTCTCAAGTACTTTCCCTGCTGTGTCGAGCATGCACAGTGGCTCATTGAGGGGTTTATCACCTTTGGGGAGGAGGACAAGTCGCTGCTTTTTCCAGCGCTCAGGGAAGTTTCCTTCTATAAGGCAAGAGGTTGGGATCGTGTAGGGTTCGCTCATAATAAGGATGTCCGATTTTGATTCGATGCCTATTTGTGTCAGAAGGTCTTGGGCCACTTCACAATGATTCAGATTAATCTGTATGCACTTAACCATGATTTGCAAAGAATTTTTGAACCGCTAGCTTGTATCTCGGGCCCACCTGTAGGGTGGTCACTTTTACCCGGGTGGCATAATATACATTTTCAGTATTATTGCACTCCATCGCCTTGTGGCCTTCTATCCCGCATTTGAGGCAAGTACTGGACCTGTCGGTCTTACTATGACAGTATCTTGCTATGTGCCCATAGTCGAGACATTTGAAGCACCGGGTAGGTCTGATGTTCAGTCTCAGCCTACATCTTACCCATCCTACTCGGGCGCATGCGGGTTTAAGTAGCTCCTGCGAGTCCCCTACTGGGAAACTTATCAGGGCTGACTGGGTTCCATCCCGTGTTTGTCGGAGAGACTTTATTGCGCTGGTACTTATCATACCAATGTTTGCAAACTTTAAATGAGATACAGATATCATCTCGAGTTGTCACTTCATCTATGTCTCACTTGATGGCTTATTGTTCTGACATTTGCGGACTCTTGCAGCGCACGTACTATGTTGTCTCGATGTGAAACAGTTTGTGCGTCAGCTCGTCCTTTCAGTTGGAGCATAAGGCTGTTTTCCGGATTTTAGTAACATCTTCCCCTAGCTCTTTTAGCTCCGGCTTTGCTTTGATGAGCTTCAGCATGTCCGCATAGGATAAATCGCCTGTTTTTAGTGATTATTATGGCATCTGGTCGAGTATGAGCTTTCCTGTCTTTCGGCTTTTTCCTATTTACAACTGTCCATTCGTTGGGACTTTTACCAGCTGTCGCTAGTCACGCACCTTTCTCTTCTCGTTTTCGTCGGGAGTGGTTTCGTCGACTTCGCAGATTATCTCAGCTGTCTTATCAGCAGACCGCCCCGCGCTAGCGTCTTATGCAATGCAGCGATTGAGCGGATCAGGTCCCTCATGTCCTGGTTGACATGCCTCTGCTTTTTAGTATAGGCGATGAGTTCGCCGATCTTACGCCTTAGTTCAGCAACGACCATATTCTCTCTTGGACTCTCAGCAGTTGTAACTTTTGCCGAGGTTTTTTGGAGAAGACTCGGTATTGAACTTTTGAGCGGTTGCCATTGCGGAAACGATATTCTTCCCCTTGCTGGCTGTCAAGATTTTTGCCGATTTTTTGCTTGAACACTCACGCCCATCTTTTTCTGTAGATTTCCTTATTGGAGTAACGGTATCCACTGCCACTGTTGTATCGCTTTTCTTCGCCTTCGTCTCTGTACAGAAAGAATCGAATCGTTGACGGTTTTTTGGCGGTTACCTCCCGCGCATCTCCTACTGCAGGATTCCTTATAGGGGTAAGGATTTCAGGTAGTAACACTGAAGGGATCTCAAAATCCCCGATTTTCTTCTGAAAGGATCATATTCCAGGGTTGGGTCAATGGATCCTCCCTGTGCATCGCTGTGTACCGGTTCCATCCCCCTGTGGTCCGGGGGTGGGAACGCCACACGAGCGCTAAGCTCTCAGTTCTGGATGCAGATTTGCTTGTGCACGAAAATAAACCGCTCCCCTCTGTGATCGCGAAAAGACAATTTGGAACTGTACCGCTAGGAGAAAGGAAAGAAAAATAATATATGGAACGGTAAGTGTAGAGGAAAAACATATTTTTTTATTTGTTTTCCAATGAGATTGAAGCAACGTGTGAGGCAGAGAGCGTGCGTTCTGGTGCTGCAGTGGGAGCGCGCTCTTTATGAAAGCCTTTGTTGTTGGTCGTGAGTGCAGTCGCTGGTACTGCGGGAGAGGGCAGTTGGAGTACTTTCGCCACTTGCTTTGACCGCTTCGCGGCGAACTAATTAAGCGGGAGAGAGAGCCGTTGCATGCGTACCAGTTGCACCGCTCTCCGCTGTTGCAAGAGATGCGCTTGATAATGCACCAGATGCGAGATGCCACATTTTTTTCGCTCGCCGCGTTTTGCAGAGCACGGGTGACTTTTTTGGGAGAGTGTCCGACACTCATGTTCCTCTTTTTTGTTTATTATTTATTTTGTTTTTAACAATTTATATTTAGTCGAAGCAGAGGCAACGAATGGCGAATGCCGTCTGTTCCAATAATATTAAGTTTTTCACTTGAGCGTCTCTTTCGCTTTATTTTATTTGAAACTTAAATAAGGTTCGCGGTATTATTAAATATTGTGAGGAGCGAGAACCAAAACACATCCACATTGAACTCAGTCACTATGAAAAGTTAAACAGTTACAAGTTAAAAATGGAAAACATCGCTCAATGGATACGCACACCTCCCATATATCGCAAGAGTTTAATATGAGATATATGGTGAACTATGGTATATATCGGGATGAAATTTTGTGTGTCATCAAGTACTACTAAACATTCTAAACATCGCCCAAATGACACGCCCACCTCACGTAATCATTTGATATATAATATCTAGTGAACCATACCTCATATAGATAGGGATAAGTTACGTGATCAGTTTACTACCAATATACATAAGTGTACTAAAATAGATATCATCAGATGGACTCGCCTACGTCAGCATAAAATTAACACATATCATGCCAAATGAAAAGAAATCGGTTATCAAGCACCCTTCCTACCAATATAACTTTAATATATCTAATTATGTTTTTATGTCGGTTTTACCCAAAAACTATTCAATACATAAAGCATTCTATTCAAAATTTTACGATTATTTAAAAAAAAATTTACCAGATTTTCAAAATGCGACATAATAGATTTTCATACGTCAGATTTTCGTTTGTCGGTATTTCTTTCCTTTGTATGGTGTGTTATTCTGCATACGTTGTTGTCGACTTCTTCATTGTGTTGGAATGAATATGACATCAGGGTAAAGGATTTTTGTGAAATAGTACTATTTGCAACAAAAACCACGGTTGCAAGCCGACAATTTGGATGAAAGCGGCTCTTAACTTGATATGCGTTCTCTTTGCCTCTATATGTTTACGCCAGGTTAGACGCCGGTCTAGGTGGATCCCAAGGTATGTGACCTCTGATCATTGCGGAATAGGGACGCTGTTTAAGGTTACAGTAAGACACGTGTTTACTCTTAGTGTGAATGTGACATGCTTACTCTTCTGCTCATTTACTTTTATGCGCCAATTCGACAACCAGTTTTCAACCGATTTTAAGCGGTATTCTAGATCTATTGATGCTTTAATAGGAAATTTGTTGGTACTGAGTATTGCAGTGTCATCAGTAAAAGTAGAGGTAACAATATTGCTATTCGTTGGCAGATCTGACGTGAATAGAATGTACAGGATTGGACCAAGTACGCTTCCCTGCAGGACGCCCGCCTTTATTTCGTAGTCTTTCGTAATGCATTCTTTGTATTTGACGCGGAAGATTCTATCAGTAAGATAAGATTTCAAGACCTGGTGGCAGTTTTCTGGGAGTAAAAGCATAACAGTAAACCCTCGTGCCAGACTCTGTCGAATGCCTGAGCAACATCGAGAAATATGGCGGAGCAGTATTTGCGGTTCTCGAATGCATTCCTTATCACCTTAGTGATGCGGTTTACTTGCTCTATTGCTCCATGTTTTTCACGGAAGCCAAATTGGTGATGAGGAATTATGTTTCTTTCTCGAAGATAGGGATTAACTGTTTTCAGAAGTAATTTTTCGAAGAGTATGGAGAGGCACGGAAGCAAACTGATAGGTCTGTGGGAGGACGGTAACGTCTTGTCCTTGCCTAGTTTTGGAATCAATATTATTAAGGATTTTTTCCAAGGCGTGGGAAAGCGGCCCAAGCGAAATATAGCATGACCTAGTAAAAAGCGATTGCAGTATTAGGAAGTTCAGTATGCATTTTAGGCGTTATGTGATCATAGCCTGGAGCCTTTTTGGGGTTAAGCTGTGTTTGTAGAAGGGTTTTAATTTCGTTATCGGTGCTAATAATAGGAGCCATAACTTCATGATGGGTCCTATTGTGGGAAGGGATTTGAAAACCATTAGTAGGTGGATTTGGTTAGAAAACTGTGCTCAAGTGACGAGCGAAAACATTTGCCTTTTCTACTTCGCTGCGTGCCCAGTGCCTAGATGATCTCTAATTGGAGACTCACCTTCTACTGGTGCCTTTATTCCTTTATTGGCTTTCCAGAGAGAGAACTTGTTAGAACATGTGGGAGTTAGTTTACTTATGTAGTTGTGTTCCTGCCTTTTGGATTGACGAGGCGAGAACCCCAGTGCGTATGCTTGGCATTATAATCGCCAGCAGCTAAAAACCTGTCTCCTAGAGTATTGAAGAAGTCCTGGAATTGCTTTTCAGGAATTGAAAAACGCGGCGGACAGTACACTGCGGATAGTGTCAAGTTTTTATTGTTACTTAGCAAGCATAAGGATGTAGCTTGTAGATAATGAGTATGAGTATTGAGTATGACTCTAAGGAGTAATGTTTTATTCTATTTCGGATCAGAATACCGGTACCTCCATGAGCCTTACCATCTGGGTGTTCTGTTTTATAAAATCTGTATCCTGGAGTTATATCTATTAGTAAGGTGGGTTTCAACTATAAGCATCACATCAATGTCTTTTTAGGACACAGAGGCAAATTTTGATGAAACTCATTTTTTGCTCAGTAGAACTTGGAGTACCTGGTTTTGTGTTTTAACTAGGTCTTGGATCATGTTTTACATTGTAGACATAAATTGTGTCATACATTGTGTTAGCGCTAGAATCATAGTTTCGAGGCCTCCCTCTTTTTGGGGAATATGTGGGATTTGATCGGCCTGAGCTGATCCTGATTTTACTGCACTTGCGTAAGACAAGTCTGGAGTTTTTGTTAAAACTTAAATAACAAAAACATATAACATACCAAAACATTAACAGCCTGATTGGTAATAACGAAACGAACACGAAACTAGTCGAAATATCATTAAACACTCCTCGGGTTTTTATAGAATTATAGAATCACCGCAAGTCACTTGTAGTCCCTGAGTAGCTTTTTCAATTGAGTTTATTTACATTTTGTATGAAAAATGGAATTTATAATAACTCCAAATGACGTCACATGGACGTTTTTCAGTCACCTGATATTTTCTCTCGTTGAGAGCAAAATTCAAAGATCGCCATTTAGCCAAATATTTGAAAATTGTAGAAGACATTATTTTTTATCTAGTAGTCTTTGAAAAGAAGAGAACATTACTAGGGTTGCCAGGACCCAAAATACATTAGGGGTATTCACACCAACAATGGCAATGTGGTAACCACGCGTAGACCCTGAGTGAAATGAGTTCAATACCATTTTCTAAGTGTTGCCAACAGCAAAAGGAGCAAATAATGGTATAAAATAACATTTTTAGTTATTTATATCTTTAATTTAATTCATATTTTGTAGTTTTTTGTGATAAAAATGTCAGAGTGTAATATTTTTCGGCAGTGAAATTAATCAGGTATTCACACTTGATGACAGTAATGGGGTAATAATTACCACAATCGGTGTGAATGCCCATATTGAAAACAAACTTTTTTCAAAATTCACAAGTATAATTTTGAGATCGCATAGCATCTCATTACGTTTAATATCGGAGTTACTCAAATTGAGTACAAATTGAGTTAACGAAAGCACGGGGTTTTGGTAGCGACGTTTCGTTTTGTCGTAGTTTCTTTTCGGGCTCTCGTTATTCTCAATCAGGCAGTAAGTGACTTTTACAATTGAGTTTATTTACATTTTGTATGAAAAATTGAATTTGTAATAACTCGAAATGACATCGCACGTTTAAACGTTTGAAAACCAAATATTTTAAAATTCATAAGTATAATTTTGTGATCGCATGGCAACTCATTACGTTTAGGCCCAATTTTAGGCCCAATTAGTCAAGAAGTAACGTGAGGTGAGGTGAACTTGTGACGACGTAGAAACCGGAGATAAGAAGAAACTTGTCATAGACGTCAAATGAAATCACACGTATTGTGTATGTGAATTCACCTCTCAAACTTCAAATTTATAGTGTTGCCACATCGTTCCTTTATATATTGTTTCAGGATTTGAGAATCAATCAATAAAGAATAAAAAGGTTTGAGAATAAATGGAAGTTACACACCTTTTCTCAAATTCCTCTTAGTAAATTAATATAATAATAATTAATATTATATAATTATAATCAATAAATAACATGTGAAACATTCAAAACT
>JAFDUT010000439.1:0-22120 GCA_017309665.1 Coelopa frigida
TCCTCTCTTCCACCTCCTCCTTTTCTTATTCTCCTTCTGCATCGTTTTCATCTTCATCTCTCGAAAGGTCTCTTTGCATATGTGCGTTCGTGTGTGAAAGAAAAGAAGGCAGCTGCCTGCATGGACGCATTTTTATGACCTTCACTGTATTATGTGAAAAATGCAATTTTAGTGCTTGTAAAACATGCGAGTTCTTGCCTTCGAAATCACAAAACAATTCATACAGATTCTCTCCATCTCTCTCTCCCTCCCACTTCCCTTCCTCTAAATTTCATCACAAATGCCGTCTTTTTGTCGATTTTCCATCTCGTTTTTACGGCCTCTAGTGTGGGTGATCGGTTCGTGCGTCTCCGTGTGTGTGTGTGGCCCTCAGGCGTTTGACGTTCCATTCGCTTGACATTCCTCGACGCAAATGAAATTTTGTGGACTTTTATGATTTCCTCCGAGTGGCAACATCCGTCGAGCTCTTCATCTTCGTCTGGCATCCCCCACCTCCCAACCAACATTCAGGTCGTCGCCCCCAGTTTGTTTTATTGTTTTTACTAATTATTCGATGCTGAATTGCAATAATAATGAATTTTAGTAAGGAAAATATAATATTAATGATGGAATATGTTTTAGATTTAGTTCAGAATGTGCTGAATTAGAAAAATGATCTATTTTCATGAAGCATGGTGAGAAAAATAAGTAGATATTTTATTCAGCTCCAGCTGAATTCCAGTTTTAATTGATTTTTTTTATAAAATATTTTACTTACTTCATATATATATGATCATAGTCAGGGTAGGGTCAGGGTAAAAAACACCAATAAAATTACACAGAAAATACGTCAATTGATCCGAATCGTATTCAGCACCTGCTGAATTGCGCAAATTAAGCGAACCATAGAAATTTCCTGGAAATAGCGACATTCGCAAACATTGCTTCCACATGTTTTGGTGAAAATAATGAAACACCTTAAAATGTCAATGTATGTCTTGCACCCCCCCCCCCCCATTCACGCCCACATCGACCCGCCCACAAACAACAGGTGGGCGGAAGGTATTTTTGTACTCGATTTTTCTTGTTGTTGCGGTTGTTATTGTTGTTTTATTTTGTTGCTGTTGCTCTTGTTATTGTGTGTGAAAGTTAAGTTATTCGCATAAATTTAAAAGGTTATCAGCGAATTTTCCACATGTGTAGAAATTAAGAAAACACATTCAAACACATCGATGCACACACACACATGTATACATTGTATACACACGTGAAGACAGATGTCGCCACATCGTCACGGCCCGCTGGCAACGCCGCAAATTAAGTTGTCAATATTTAATTTTCTCCTGCTCGACTTCCTACGCTCGAACACACACACACACATGAACACACCAACACATACCTACAATCACCCAAACACCCACAGATGGATTTTTATTTTGCGTATTTTTTTCCTAAGTCGAAAATTGATTCGATTTATAATTTTTGCGAAACGCTGGCGGGCAATCAACGCGGCTAAATTCAATTCAGCGGAATTCAATTCAGCTCTATCGCTGTCTCCAAGCCATGTTGTGGTTAATTTTCTCCTTTGGTTCATTTTTCTCGTTATTTTGTACTTTTATTATTTTTTGCTATTTTTCCATGTGTCGATTTTTTTGTCATCCTTTTACATTTTTTCTTTTGTTAATTTTTCCTTTCCGATGAATTGCCTTCTCTCTGTTGGTTTTTTATCTTTCATTGATTTTTTTCTTTTTCATTGATTTTTTTATTGTTTCTATTCAATATTCTACTTTTTTAATTCGCTTCTTTTCATCGGATTTTCTCATGCATTTTTATTTATTTCTTGGAAATTAATTTCATGTTCATCGATTTTTTATGAAATTCATTGGCAACGCTGCGCAGCGGTTATCTATTATTGTTGTTTCTATTGGTATTGAATTAGTCCAATAACGATGTAATAAACAGTTTCGACGTTGGCTAAAAGAGAAGAGTGTGTGTGTTTATGTCCCTGTGTAGGTTGTCGTTCAATTATCTGCCTGAGGCCTACTTTTGAATTTTTTTCTCCACCGCCCACCATCCTGCGAATGCCTTTCTCTCTCATTATTTTCCTTCTCTTTCGCTGTGGCGTGCAATTTTGAACAGATGTCGATTTTGCAAAAAAATAAGGACATAAAAAAAGTAATTGATCAGGAATAGGTTTTAAAATAAAATAAATAAATTATGAAGAGTTCTAATTTTAGTATTACATTTATGAAAAATTTATTTATTAATCAAATTATGATTAAATCGAAAATTATATTAAAAAATATATTTTATAAAAGTCAATATTTATCAATATATGCAATTCCGAATGAACATAACTTTGAGAAAGAAGATCCATTATTCCGTTTCTCTTTGAATTTTCCTTCCTTTTCATCTTTCACCGCAACTATTCGAATATACGGTCGGTGGGCGAGTCCGCTGTGAGCGGTGGGCGTGTCCCGCTGTGAGCGGTGGGCGTGTCCGCTGACCGATGCGACAGATATGCGAAACCTTGGTATTTTCACTTAATTCACCATTATAACCTCATATGGAAATTTATTTATATTTTTAAATCAAATTTTCTTTCTCTCCCTCGGTTACATATCAACGATAAGTGACAGCGAGAGAAAGGGAGAGAGATAAATTGAGGGAGGGAGAGATATAAAATGAGAGAAAGAGAGATATATGTAAAGCAAAAATGTTTGTAAATAAAAGGATACAATGATGAGAGAAAAAGGACAACGGGCGAAATAACAAAGTGAAGTAAATTGAATTAAAAAATCTGAAGGGAATGTTTGTCGAGAAGAAACAGGGGGTTTCAGAAGAGGATTTTCTTACTTCATTTTTTTTTAATTTATAATTTCAATTTTTTATAAAATTTTACTTTAATTTTATTAAGTGTTAATATTTTTTTATGTTAATTTATTTTATATTAATTTATTTATTGATTTATTTTTTAAATCACCTTGTATTCATGTAGTTCTCATTCATGCGTGTGTGTGAGTGTGAAGTGTTAATTTCAAAAACGTTGACAATTAATTTCCTGAACTTCTTCCTTCCTCCCCCTGAACAACTTCATCCTTCCAACACCATTTTCCACATTCCTCTCACCACTCCTCTTTCTCTCTCTCTCTCATCCATTCTCTCTTCATCACGAATTTCGAAGCGATTTAAGTTAAATTAAATTAACTCATCGCTTTATTAAATACATCGAAACTCGTTCACGCCGTTCGTCGTTTCGTTGTACCAATCGGCAACGCTGCACGGTGACTGCAGCAGGCAGCAACGGCAACGGTGGCGATGGCAAAGAATTAAAACATTTCAATGATTACCAATCAATACAACAATAAAAGCTTCAACAGCGATGGCAAGAACAAGAATAGCAACAACTACTAGAACAACAAATGCAACAAAAACTATGAGAGCAACAAAAACAACATGAGTAACAACATCGGCTACAACAACCAACCTCAGTGCAATGAAATCAATGAGAATCAACTCGACAACTCGTTTAAATGCAACTGTTTAACACGTCGGGCCCGGGTTCTAAAGGATGAAGATGGAAAGAGACAGGAAGAGCGAAGAGTAAGGAGTGAGTCAGATGGGGACAGAAGTGAGAAGACGAAACCCCTCACACTAGGTGGATCCAGCAGAACTGGTTGCTGCTCCTTGATGTCCTTCGCGCCAGGTTGATTAAGCAATTGGCGTCGCTGACGCCTGAATCGTTCGCTCTGATTGAATCAGCTTTTGATGTTGTCTCCTCTTTCAGATAGTTCGATTCCGTTTGGCCATTTAAACAAAGTATATAATAAAATATAATAAATATTAAAAATAAAATAAATATTAAAAATAAAATAAAGATAAGTAATTCTAAAGAATCTGTAAAAAATGCATCATTTGATATGAACTTATATACAAACAATTTTATTTTCATTAAATTGTGTTTTTATTTTTTTTTTAATTTATTTGTGTTTGATTTTATTTAACTACAGTTTTTTTTTAATTATATACATATATTGGGGTATAGCCTCATATTAAGTTTTTAGTTTTTTAAATAATATTTAATTTTATTAAATAATTTTCAAAATGTTGTATTGTTTTTCTATAAAAAATACCATAATATATTAGACAAATCAATAATTTCAAAATATTTATGTAAGTAGTAGATTTTTCCCATAAGGAACTGAAATTAAGCTAAATATTTATTTTTAAAAATTTTGATTTGTCTAATATATTATGGTATTTTTATAGAAAAACAATACACATTTTGAAAATTATTTAATAAAATTAAATATTATTTAAAAAAACTAAAAACTTAATATGAGGCTATACCCCAATATATGTATATAATTAAAAAAAAACTGTAGTTAAATAAAATCAAACACAAATAAATTAAAAAAAAAATAAAAACACAATTTAATGAAAATAAAATTGTTTGTATATAAGTTCATATCAAATGATGCATTTTTTACAGATTCTTTAGAATTACTTATCTTTATTTTATTTTATATTTATTTTATTTTAATATTTATTATATTTTATTATATACTTTGTTTAAATGGCCAAACGGAATCGAACTATCTGAAAGAGGAGACAACATCAAAAGCTGATTCAATCAGAGCGAACGATTCAGGCGTCAGCGACGCCAATTGCTTAATCAACCTGGCGCGAAGGACATCAAGGAGCAGCAACCAGTTCTGCTGGATCCACCTAGTGTGAGGGGTTTCGTCTTCTCACTTCTGTCCCCATCTGACTCACTCCTTACTCTTCGCTCTTCCTGTCTCTTTCCATCTTCATCCTTTAGAACCCGGCCGACGTGTTAAACAGTTGCATTTAAACGAGTTGTCGAGTTGATTCTCATTTGATTTCATTGCACTGAGGTTGTTGTTGTAGCCGATGTTGTTACTCATGTTGTTTTTGTTGCTCTCATAGTTTTTGTTGCATTTGTTGTTCTAGTAGTTGTTGCTATTCTTGTTCTTGCCATCGCTGTTGAAGCTTTTATTGTTGTATTGATTGGTAATCATTGAAATGTTTTAATTCTTTGCCATCGCCACCGTTGCCGTTGCTGCCTGCTGCAGTCACCGTGCAGCGTTGCCAGATTGGTACAACGAAACGACGAACGGGTGAACGAGTTTCGATGTATTTAATAAAGCGATGAGTTAATTTAATTTAACTTAAATCGCTTCGAAATTCGTGATGAAGAGAGAATGGATGAGAGAGAGAGAGAAAGAGGAGTGGTGAGAGGAATGTGGAAAATGGTGTTGGAAGGATGAAGTTGTTCAGGGGGAGGAAGGAAGAAGTTCAGGAAATTAATTGTCAACGTTTTTGAAATTAACACTTCACACTCACACACACGCATGAATGAGAACTACATGAATACAAGGTGAATTTAAAAAATAAATCAATAAATAAATTAATATAAAATAAATTAACATAAAAAAAATATTAACACTTAAATAAAATTAAAGTAAAATTTTATAAAAAATTGAAATTATAAATTTAAAAAAAATGAAGTAAGAAAATCCTCTTCTGAAACCCCCTGTTTCTTCTCGACAAACATTCCCTTCAGATTTTTTAATTCAATTTACTTCACTTTGTTATTTCGCCCGTTGTCCTTTTTCTCTCATCATTGTATCCTTTTATTTACAAACATTTTTGCTTTACATATATCTCTCTTTCTCTCATTTTATATCTCTCCCTCCCTCAATTTATCTCTCTCCCTTTCTCTCGCTGTCACTTATCGTTGATATGTAACCGAGGGAGAGAAAGAAAATTTGATTTAAAAATATAAATAAATTTCCATATGAGGTTAAATGGTGAATTAAGTGAAAATACCAAAGGTTTCGCATATCTGTCGCATCGGTCAGCGGACACGCCCACCGCTCACAGCGGACACGCCCACCGCTCACAGCGGACTCGCCCACCGACCGTATATTCGAATAGTTGCGGTGAAAGATGAAAAGGAAGGAAAATTCAAAGAGAAACGGAATAATGGATCTTCTTTCTCAAAGTTATGTTCATTCGGAATTGCATATATTGATAAATATTGACTTTTATAAAATATATTTTTTAATATAATTTTCGATTTAATCATAATTTGATTAATAAATAAATTTTTCATAAATGTAATACTAAAATTAGAACTCTTCATAATTTTATTTATTTTATTTTAAAACCTATTCCTGATCAATTACTTTTTTATGTCCTTATTTTTTTGCAAAATCGACATCTGTTCAAAATTGCACGCCACAGCGAAAGAGAAGGAAAATAATGAGAGAAAGGCATTCGCAGGATGGTGGGCGGTGGAGAAAAAAATTCAAAAGTAGGCCTCAGGCAGATAATTGAACGACAACCTACACAGGGACATAAACACACACACTCTTCTCTTTTAGCCAACGTCGAAACTGTTTATTACATCGTTATTGGACTAATTCAATACCAATAGAAACAACAATAATAGATAACCGCTGCGCAGCGTTGCCAATGAATTTCATAAAAAATCGATGAACATGAAAATTAATTTCCAAGAAATAAATAAAAATGCATGAGAAAATCCGATGAAAAGAAGCGAATTAAAAAAGTAGAATATTGAATAGAAACAATAAAAAAATCAATGAAAAAGAAAAAAATCAATGAAAGATAAAAAACCAACAGAGAGAAGGCAATTCATCGGAAAGGAAAAATTAACAAAAGAAAAAAATGTAAAAGGATGACAAAAAAAATCGACACATGGAAAAATAGCAAAAAATAAATAAAAGTACAAAATAACGAGAAAAATGAACCAAAGGAGAAAATTAACCACAACATGGCTTGGAGACAGCGATAGAGCTGAATTGAATTCCGCTGAATTGAATTTAGCCGCGTTGATTGCCCGCCAGCGTTTCGCAAAAATTATAAAATCGAATCAATTTTCGACTTAGGAAAAAAATACGCAAAATAAAAATCCATCTGTGGGTGTTTGGGTGATTGTAGGTATGTGTTGGTGTGTTCATGTGTGTGTGTGTGTTCGAGCGTAGGAAGTCGAGCAGGAGAAAATTAAATATTGACAACTTAATTTGCGGCGTTGCCAGCGGGCCGTGACGATGTGGCGACATCTGTCTTCACGTGTGTATACAATGTATACATGTGTGTGTGTGCATCGATGTGTTTGAATGTGTTTTCTTAATTTCTACACATGTGGAAAATTCGCTGAAACCTTTTAAATTTATGCGAATAACTTAACTTTCACACACAATAACAAGAGCAACAGCAACAAAATAAAAACAACAATAACAACCGCAACAACAAGAAAAATCGAGTACAAAAATACCTTCCGCCCACCTGTTGTTTGTGGGCGGGTCGATGTGGGCGTGAATGGGGGGGGGGGGTGCAAGACATACATTGACATTTTAAGGTGTTTCATTATTTTCACCAAAACATGTGGAAGCAATGTTTGCGAATGTCGCTATTTCCAGGAATTTCTATGGTTCGCTTAATTTGCGCAATTCAGCAGGTGCTGAATACGATTCGGATCAATTGACGTATTTTCTGTGTAATTTTATTGGTGTTTTTTACCCTGACCCTACCCTGACTATGATCATATATATATGAAGTAAGTAAAATATTTTATAAAAAAATCAATTAAAACTGGAATTCAGCTGGAGCTGAATAAAATATCTACTTATTTTTCTCACCATGCTTCATGAAAATAGATCATTTTTCTAATTCAGCACATTCTGAACTAAATCTAAAACATATTCCATCATTAATATTATATTTTTCCTTACTAAAATTCATTATTATTGCAATTCAGCATCGAATAATTAGTAAAAACAATAAAAACAAACTGGGGGCGACGACTGAATGTTGGTTGGGAGGTGGGGGATGCCAGACGAAGATGAAGAGCTCGACGGATGTTGCCACTCGGAGGAAATCATAAAAGTCCACAAAATTTCATTTGCGTCGAGGAATGTCAAAGCGAATGGAACGTCAACGCCTGAGGGCCACACACACACACGGAGACGCACGAACCGATCACCCACACTAGAGGCCGTAAAAACGAGATGGAGAAATCGACAAAAAGACGGCATTTGTGATGAAATTTAGAGGAAGGGAAGTGGGAGGGAGAGAGAGATGGAGAGAATCTGTATGAATTGTTTTGTGATTTCGAAGGCAAGAACTCGCATGTTTTACAAGCACTAAAATTGCATTTTTCACATAATACAGTGAAGGTCATAAAAATGCGTCCATGCAGGCAGCTGCCTTCTTTTCTTTCACACACGAACGCACATATGCAAAGAGACCTTTCGAGAGATGAAGATGAAAACGATGCAGAAGGAGAATAAGAAAAGGAGGAGGTGGAAGAGAGGAGGAGGAGGTGGAAGAGAGGAGGAGGAGGTTGTAAAATGGAACGCATGAAGAGGAGAAGAGAAAATGCCTGCGAATGTCATAAAAGACAACAAATCACAATAGATCTCTGTTTTGAGGGCTGACACAGAGTTGTTGTTTTTGTTGTGATTTTTGATGTTATCTTTGTTGTTGTCTTTGTTGTTGTCTTTGTTGTTGCCTTTGTTGTTGTCTTTGTTGTTGCCTTTGTTATTGTCCTTGTTTGTTTCCTTTATTATTCTTGTTGTTATTTTGTTGCACTGTAAAAACAACTATAAAAATTAATATTGAAAGAAATTTTTTCGTAAACTTATAAATTCTTTCTATGACTTTTACAACACCTTTTACAATACCAAAACCAACTCCTCTTCCTCTTTCACCTCTCCTCCTTCTTCACCACCTTCTCCTTATTCCTCATGACCCCCGGAACCTCTGAAGTGTTCGAGGCCGATCCGGGGTCCAAACGTTATTTGACCCAAATGAGAGGCTCATAAAAAAAAATAGGATAAATTTTTTTTTTTCAAAAGGTTGCACACATTTTTGAGGATCCATGGAGAATAGAGGAGAGAAATTTATTGTTGCTTGTTTTCTTGTTTTATTGTCGCATTTCTTGTCTCCACCCTCTCTATCTCTTTCATTTGTTTGTTTCTTTGCTCTTACTACTTCCTCCTCTTTCGTTCTCACTCCTTCTTCTTTTGTTTTTTTCTCACTCCTTCCCCACTCTTCACTAACATCAGTTGGTTTTCACAACAAGCAGATGTGATTTATTTACGATCGAACTCAAAGGCTAATCAGGGCTTCGAGAGGAATGAGAGAGGATATTGCGTAGAGTGGGAGGAAGGTAGAGGGAAAGAGAGATAGAAAATGCATTGAATGCAATATGTAAATGGTTATAAAAGTAGATTTTGGAATATACAGTAGGAGAAGTAGGAGAAAAAAACCGTGAAAATGTGATCAAGAGCCAGAGTTATTGGAAACTAGAATTTCAAAGTGATTCCTTCATCAATCCCTTCGCCCATCGAAAAACTCCAATGCTTCATCTTTCGACTAACTTACTCCCTTTCTCCTTAAACTAACTCCAACCCTTTATTCTTCACTCATCCTCATCCCTTCGTCCTTCTTCTAACTTCAACTCTACCTCCTTGGACTAACTCTATCTATCGCAGACCTCCGCGATCTGTTCGTCTCTCTCTCTCGGTCTCCCTGTCGGCGTGTCGGCTTTCATCTGGTCGTCGTCTGTCGCCCGATGGCTCGATGTGCGAAGGAATATTTAAAATTAAGTTCAATGTTTGCGACGCATGTCGTTTGTGGCCTCTCGGCAACAGGAACAACGTGGAGAAGCGACAACAACTTGCCAAGAATTACAACAAGAACCAGTAATGAACAACAACAACTACGTGTAATGAACAACAACAACTACGTGTAATGAACAACAACAACTGGGAATGAACAACAACAACTACGACGAATAAACAACAACAACAACTGGATGTCTGTCTGACTGACAACGTCATCGGCAACATCATCACCAACATCGGCGACATCTGAGGGAAATCGCGAGCCAGAGGGAAATTGCAATGCGTCTCGATGCGATTATGATGATGCATCGCGACGGAACGAGTCAGATGGACAGAAGGACAGAGACAGACATACTGAGAGACAGAGAATGAGAGAGATAGACAGATGGAGGTAGGACATGCGATCGGTTCGGGTGACAACAACAAGAACTAAACCAATAACACCAGCTACATTAAGGCGACAACCAAACCAAGGCGACAGCAACATTTTCAGAAGGACGATGAAGAGTGAGAGAGAGAGAGACGGAGGGAGTGAGAGGGTTAAAGAGAGATAGTGTGAGAGACTGTGAGGAAAACAGGGAGGAGGAAAACTCATCATCGACCACTTGGTCTAGAGACGTCTGATGCATTTGACACTTGCTGCTAATAAACGAGCAGCATGCGACTGTTGCTGGAGGGTGATGAGGCTGAAGGATTGAGGAGGAGGAGAAGATGAGGAGGAAAGGATGAGGAGGAGGATAAAAGGAGAAGGATGGATGAAGAGGAAGGAGGATGGATGAAGAGGAAGGAGGATGGCTGAAGAGGAGAAAGAAAGTGGAAACCCATGCAGATCATCAAAGGGGAAGAGGCGACAAGTATCAAATGGAGCAGAGCTCGTCGGAGACTTCGAACTTCTTCGGGGCGGCCTTTGAAGATCAACGTCAACAACATCGTCATCCTCGTAATCATCATCGCCATCGCTATAGTCATCGTTAATGTGAACGTCATCGTCTTCAACTTCAACATCATCATCAACTTCATCATCGGTGGCGTGATCCTCATTGTCGAAAGAGACGCCTCTTTGATGATGTCATGATGTGCAAATTGATTCTTTGTATGGTGAATTCGACGTCTCTTTGATGTGGTAAAGATATGAGAAAAAGTTTTTGAAATTTAATTAAAGGGTTTGAGTTTAATTTAAAATATGATATGACTAAAAAAATTGAACAAAATCTTAAAATAATAAAATCATATAAAGAAAATAATATAAAAAATAAATTAAATAATATATACCAAAAAAAGAAAAAGAAACAACATAAAATAATGTAGCATTAAATTCAATAAACCTTAACGAATTTAAATAAAATTAAACAAAATCTGTGAAATAAAATAAAACAAAAATTAAATAAAAACAAATATAATAAAATCAAATAAAGCAAACAATAAATAAATGAAAGAAAATCAAATAATACAATATAAAAAAATATGATCAGGGGAAGCCTAATTAAATCAAATAAAATCGAAAAAATGCAATTTTGTTATTAATTTTACTAAAATAATGAGATGAAAATAAAAAAATAGCACAAAATCCTCCCCAAATCTTCACCACAAAGACTTACGAAAAAATCTCTTCAGGTCACGAATAGACCACGAAGCATCCACCTTTTGGGTTACAGAGGCGACCTCGGTCGCATCAGATCTTTCAAGAGCCGCAAAAGGCAAGCCCACTTCGCCTCCTTTTTTCGCAATCGTCTTCGACTTTGAAGAGACCTCTCAAGAAATTAGCGAGCCGCTGACAACCGATTGCCAACCGAAGCCGAGCAACACGTGCAATTTTGCAATTTATTTCACTTATCCTCTTTCAACATTTGCGTTTGTTTTCGCTATTTATCTTTGATTCTTATTTTATTTATTTTTTCTTAACATTGAAATAAATATTTTTTCTTGAGCCTTTTTTTTCAAGATACAAACACAAGTGGCGACATCTCTTTGATCTCTCCAGTTTAATTAGCCGCTGGCTTATTATCTGCGAGTGAAACAAAGCAAACGTGAGGGGTCATTTATTTTTAACCCACGGACATTACAATAAAAATATATAAAAATAAAAAATATATAAATTCACATAAAAAAATATAAATACAAAAAATAAATACAGCACATTAATAATATTTTATCATAAGTTAGTTAAATTTTAAAAATATAAAATTTCTGAATATAAATATACGAAAAGCATAAAAAATTGAGAATATTTCATTTTATCATAGCAAACGTGAGAGTTCGTTTATTTCGAAATTAAATATAAATACACATAGAGAGTAAAAACACAATAATAAAAATGTTGATGAAAAATAAATAAAACAATTATTTTTGGCAATATAAAACAAACAAAAAAATGTACAGAAATATTTTTCGACAGAAAAAGTATTAAAAAAAAAGTAAAATTAAATAATTAAAACTTTGAAGAAAACTATGAAAAAATGATGAAAGTAAGAAAAAACGTTATTTATTTTTATTGAACAGAAAAATTAATATGAAAATAAAAATCTCAAAAAACACAATATTACGACTAAAAATCCCCAAAAAATAAAAATAAGTCACGAAGGAAAATAAACAAAAAAAATGTATGACGAAAAAGCGGCGACGATAAACTGATCTGATGGATGAAATCGCGAAAAGTCAAAGTTGGCGTCGACACTGGATGCCAATTTCGCGGTCTGGCAACTTCGGATACTCGCACGTGGTTGAGGAGGCCGGAAGGGGGGCGAAAGGGGGCGGTTGAAGAGGTGTGTCGAGTGCAAGAGTGTGAGTACGATATGAGGAACAAGAGTACGATATGAGGAGTCGGAGTACGATATGAGGAGCCACGAGCGAATTCATAAATAATTCATCTTGCGGAAACCGCTTCATATGCGCAAGATTTATTTTCAGAATTAATAAAGGGCAATAGATACATCATTAGCACAAGTGGCAGGCAGGAACGAGGCGAGGGAGTGGGGGCGGAGTCGAGTGGGCGTGCCATCGTCGTCTGTGTGTGTGGCATTTAGTGACACCAACACACACAGACTCAAGCCCAAATCGTGGCAGACGAGTTTGCAATTTTTTTTTGTGCTATTTTTTTTGTATTATTATCGAAGCGAAAAGTCAGGAGGCGGAAACAACATGATTCTTCTTAATGATCTCCATTATAGCCTTTGAAAATCGGATGATTTGTGATCATGATTAAATTTCGATCATCATAATCGTAAATTAATATCACAAGTTGTTATACAAAGTTTCATTAAGAGTTTAATTCAATAATTTTATCAGGCGTTTAGTCAAGAGTTTAATTAAAAGTTGCATCATTGGTTTCATAATTAGTTTCTTAAAGAGATTCATCAAGAAATTCATCAAGAGATTCATCAAGTGTTTCATCAAGAGTTTTATCAAGAGTTTCATCTATAGTTTCATCAACAGTTTCATCAACATTTTCATAAAAAGATTAATTAAAAGACACATTATTTCTTTAATTCATAATTTTTCCAAATTGCACTTCTATGAAAAATCTTTTATCGTCCTTTCCCCTGCCTCTATCTCACTCTCTGTCTCTCTCTCTGTCCTCTGATCCTCTAAAATTTCAAATTCAACCTCGTTAAATTTTAATGCTCAAAAACACCTCCAAGCCTCGCCTTCAGATTCTTCACGATCGCTTCATTTTATTTGCATCTTGCTGGAGTTGAAGTGTCATAAAGCAAGGGAGAGCCACACAAACAGATAGACAGAAAGATAGACCGACCGAAAGTCAGATAGTTAGATAGATAGCAAGATAGATAAATGTCGACATAAAACTGACACGTCTTGCGAACAGATGTCGTCGCGCACTTGTCACGCCTGCAGGACGGATGTGGTTTGGCAGCACGAATGATTTCTTTTATCTTCCAAACTCCAAGCTAAAACCTCCTTCTTCCCCTCTTTATCTCAATCACTCTCTCTCCCTCCAACTCCCTCAATCCCTTTGCTTATTTTTAAAACTCGTGACGATTTTTAACGATCGTTCGTTATTTTAGAATCCGGAAACTCTTAAATCAATATGTGTATGGAGTTTACGATCGCTACACAAGAAGTCAGAGGAATCGGAGATAGGGTCCATGAGTTGGAGTCATAGGGGAATTCATGATGGTACAGTTAGAGGAACAGATCATCCATTAGTCATCTTGGTGCTATCGAAATAAAAGAAAACAAGAGTATGTGGAGATAAATCAGAGTCATATGAAATTATTAAGATGAGATTAAGGTTTATAAAAATTCAAATTTAAAATATAAACAGATTATTTCAATCATCTGAAATAGTTTTATTATTTCAATAAAATTTGTAATCCTAACTCGCAATATTTTTGTGTTAGTTTTGTGTTATAAAATTTTTAAATCTCAAATTATGTTAAAATTCCAATTGATATTTAAAATTTGATATTTAAATTGATCATATTCATTCATCTAGATCAAATTTTGTATTCAGGAATTTCGATATTTGTATTTTTCCTGGAAAATTTTTGAACCTTTCCAAAAAGATCGCAGACCAGGCAACACTTGGTTCCTTGAACAAAAAAGACAAAAAACATAACCCAAACAAAATTCGAGAACAGCAAAAACTAAATTACCAACAACAATGTGAACAAATGGCTAAAACTAGAAGAGGAGACGAGGCGAAAAACTCTCATCACGATCGGAAAAATGCTACTGCTTAATCAGGCTCCAGACTACAGCAACAATAACGACGACGTCTATTTAAACCATTTTTGTCGCAGTTACTGACGCCAATCGGCTCCCACCCGAGGTTGCCGTCCACATGATCCTCATCCTCGTTCCACCTCGTTCACGGGAACCTCCTCCTCGTTGTCGGGAACCTACTCGGAAACCTCCTCGCGATCGCCTCTCAAGCTGCGACTCAAAATAGGAAGCCGACGGTTGTTGCTGCGGTGGCTTCTGTTGTCTCGCCGGCTGCTGATGATGCTTTTGTTGCAATTGCTGCTGATGTCCTTAGCTGGGGATACTCCAAAGCATAGGAAGCCGAAGACGTAGACGACGACAACGACGAAGAAGAAATCATGATTCATGGCTCGAAGAAATAAAAACGCTCGTGACGTGGCCAAAAACGAACGCAAAACAATACGAGACGGACGAATCCAAGCAACACCGAAACCACCTTCATATCTCCATCTCTTTCACTCTCACTCTATCTCCCCTTCATCTTCTCTCTCTTTCATTTTGAGACTCTTGGATCGTCGTTTGTCCTTTTCACAGGAAGCTCGAAGACATATTAACAAAATGTGAATAAAATAAGCATTTATATCACGATCTGACTGTGGACGATCTGACTTGTTTTGTTAAAGAACCCCAAATGACAACAAGAACAACAACAACAACAACAGAGGACAACAACAATAAACCAGAATGACGTGAACAAATACCAATAACAACAATAATAAAGGTAGCAACAGAAACAACCAGAAGAACAGCAATGAGAACAACACCGGCAAAAATCGCAAAAATATAAGAAATGAATTCAAAATTTTATTTCGTTTTCTCGATCAACATGAGCTTCTCTTTCGCTTGTCCTCGCCGCCTCATTCTTCTCATTTTTTTCCACGCCTCTTCCTCCTTCTCTTCTTCTCTGACCTCTTCGCGTCAACAAAGACGACAAATATTTCTCTGCATTCTCCTTCCCTCTTCTGTTTCTCTAGCCCTTGTCCATCGAACCCGATGACAATTGTCGTCTCATTCGTTGTCGTCGTCGTTGTCGCTGGCTTGTCAAAGGCGGCTCCTTCGGAATTCCAAATGAATTCACTTTGACTTTTTCTCCATCATTGCGAAATTCAACGTATTTTTATATAGAAATCAGAAATTTTTTTGTCTATATACCAAATTACGTATTTAGAGTCAGGAACTTTTAAAGTTTACAAATCAAGTTATTTTGATTAAATTATGTTATTTATTTCGGTCAAATAATGTTAATTATTTTGAAGGAAAAAAAGTTTGTATTTTGATTAAAGAATTTTTTTTTTCAATCAAATGAAATTTTTCATAAGTCCTAAGATATTGAAAAAGTTAAAAAAAGGTATTTTTTTTTTTGTGAACATTTTTCAGTTTGTCTCATTGAATAGAATTTTATTATTGATCACATCGATCGAAGAAACAATTTCCACTTGTCGCACAAAACGTGCTTCTGTGATGAAAACACCAAAGCGATCAAAACATTATGAAAGAATCGAGATTCACGGAGGACACGTTCGAATCTCGCCAAACTTTACAAGATCACATCGCTGAAGAACATTTCCGACATCGACAACGATGAACATGCGAGAAAAATAAATCAAAAATAATAATGGTGAAATTTTGAAAAGATCACAGATAGAAAAGAATAGGATTTATAAAGAAATTTAAGTATGAATGGGAAAATATTACATGAAAAGTTTTTTTTCAATGAGCAACGCGAAGGAAAATGATAGAAAGACAACAACAGCAAAAATATTAATAACAACAGTATGATGCCATGTTAGTACAAAGTATCAAGGTTTTAAAATTTTTTCTATAGGGTCGATCGAGCAACATGATCACGTGTTGATCTCGAACAACGTGGCAATGTTAGCTAAGACATAATATTAAAAAAAAGTAACTAAAATCGAAAAAATAATAACAACAATAAATAAAAACACCACTGAAATAACAACGAGAAGCACAACTAAAAAAAAACTAGAACCACAACTTAAACAATAAGAGAAATAACAACGAAAACAACAACTAAAAAAACAAGAGAAACAACAACTAAAACACTAACCACAATAAAAATAACAAAAACATCAAAAACATCATCGAGTTGAAGAATAACAACATAAATTTGAACATTGTTGCACCAACAGCAGGAAAGAATGTAGAGAAAGAGCAATTGCTGTAGACACGGCTCAAAATGGTAGAAGGATGATTTAGAGGGTTAATGACAGTTCAACAGGCTACAGCAAAATAAGAGAACTATAATAAAAACAACAGAAACTTGCACTAGTTCACGTCTCGTCACATGATGCAACACAATAAAATGTTCTGCATGATTTCGTGTGGCTTGCAATGTGTTGGCAACGCGGCGTCAAATGGAAGATAAAAAAAATGACTACCATGAAGAAGAACAATAGAAACAAGAACAACAATAGAAACAGGAACAACAGGAACAATGATACCAACAAGAATAAAAAGCCACAACAACAATGACTTCATCTCCTTCTTCCACTGCCTTCTTCGAATGCCTGGAATGCGAGCACCTCGAAGGATCCCACCGACCACTGAGAATGCTCCATAGGGCATGGATGGACATTGTCTTCAACACAACATTCTCGGAAGGCTTCTTCGTGGTAGAATCCACTGGAATTCCTTTAACCTAATGAGAGAATTTAAAGGTAAGACAAAGTTTTTGGAGTTTTTTGAGATAAAATTTCATCCAAGAAGCAGGGTTTTGATAGAGATATTACGGGAAGATTTGAGAAAAATTCCAATGTCTTATACTAACATTAAAAAATTAACTTAATCAGCTCTTTTTTGGGCCAAAGTGATGGAGCTAAAGACTTAATTTTACCTAAGAACTTTTTTAATACCCTTCTCTTAACCCAATTTTGTTCCAGTACAATGGAAATAATAATCGACGATCGTCTGCGTTTTCTCTCTCTCTCTCTCTTTATAATGAGAGTCTCTGGTGAAAAAAATGTACCTCTCTAATGCCTTCAATTAAATGTGACAATTCCGAATTAGAAGCCCAATTAAGACATTTTTCATTCTCCTCCGACCCAGACAATTGCGATCCAAGTAAAATAAACCTAAATGTTTTAATTAAACCTATGATGGAAAGAGACGAGGAGAGGGAGAAGCAATTTTAAAATTAACATACGCCGTCATTTGGAATTGTTTCTCTTGCTCTTTCAAAGTTTTAATTTTTGTCACTTAAAGTTGAGAGGGAGATAAAAAATATAAGAATTCACAACAATTATCATGGGTTCTGGGGCACAGAAACAGTGGCTAATGAGGGATGGGATCGAGGTATGGAGAAAACTTGTTGCGGTTTAATTACACGAAAGACTCTAAGAAAAATGGAGAGGGGAAGAAAGTTAACCAAGAAGAAAAAGAGGCAGGAAGACTATAAGAGAGGGATAGAGAGGGGAGACATTAGAGATCAACCATTTACCATCAATGAAAATAGAAGCCTACATGAATTAGCTTTCGGTATATGTGGAACTCTTTCATCTTTCTCCCACTCTCCGTTTCTCTCTAATGCTTTCCTTCATTCTCTTGTACCCCTTGTTTCTCGTACCCTTTATCTCTATACCTCTCACATACCCCTACCTTTTGCATCTCTCCTCCTTCATCTCCACCATTGTCCTCTTCCCATGCGGAAGCAACTATCACTACGAGACATCTTCACTTTGTGTCTGCTAAATTAGTTTAATCGTGAGAATCACATACTGCGAGGGATCAACTATCATGCATCGCGTAATGAGCACGAAAGAGATGGAAAATCAGAAGCATGGTAGAGTTGTAATAATTGCGGATAAATTATACTGCGGTGGAAATAATGTCACACGTGCCGTTGGCAATGGCGGCGAGGAAAGCATTCCGTGACATGATTCGAGCTCGGGTACCCTTTGATATAATAAAAGCACTTCATTTGTTATCGTTGTCTTTCCATCTTTCCAGCTTTAGCTACTTTCATCTATGCTGTTGCTTTCATCTCTCTCTTGGTGGTTCTATTTCTCTTGTTGCTTCCATCTCTCTCTGTTTTATATTTCTGTGGTTCCTTTTCTTTTGTTGCTACAATCTTTTTACTTCCATCTATTTATAGTTTATTCTATATGCAACTTTTTTCTATATGTAAATTTCTCTCTATAAAATTGTTTCTTCAATTTCATCTCAATTGTAGAAATATCTTCCTCTACTATAGTCTTCTATACCCTAGTATAAACTTTCTACTTTAACCTTGGTTCGATTTACATCCTTCTGTTCTATTAACTCCTTCTCTTCGTGTGATTTTTCTCATTGTTCTTCAATAATTTCTCTATTAAGTTTTTCTTCCCATAACTTTTGACCTTTACCATCATATTCTTGATTGAATAATTTAGTTCATTATTATTTCTCCTTCTAACATTTTCTGCTTTTCATTCTCTTTCTTTTACACTTAATCCTACAATTTTTTTCTTTTTCTCCCTCATGATCTATTTTCCCTCTTTTTATTTCTCTCTCTCATGTCTCGTTATTCGCAATTAAGACATAACTGCTTTATTTATTGTCAGGCCTGACAATTACCTCTCACTCCCGCTACCATCATCAACCCAAGCTTGAGTTCTTCTTCTTCTGTCTATTGTCACGATCATCAGCTTCTTCGTCTTCATCTTACCATGAAGAAGATGAAGAAGCCAACGTCGGCGACAATTCATGGTCGGAACCCTTTAATTTCGCTTAATTACAACGGCAGTAACACAGTAGCTGCCTATTCACTAACTATCTGTCTGTCTTTCTGTCTGTCTGTCTGTCTGTCTGTCCATTCGATTATCTTTCCGTCCATCCGTCTCTCGTTCAGTTTCTCTATATAGCTCCCTCTCCTCTTTCTGTCTCATCATGAACATCGACAACAATTGTTTAAATGCTTGCATTCAGTGTTTCGGAAGACATTTATTTAATTAGCTGAAATTCCTGTATTTATCTATCTCTGGCCTAATCCATGGACTGGGTGGTCTCGGTTTTCTCCCCCTATATTTATTTAAAGTTACTCATTGTCTCTCTCTCCCCCCTTATAAATCATCGGATTTGCCAAGTTTTATCTAGAAAATCTCGAAAATTATGGCTGAGAGCGTGTTTTAATTACTGGCTTTAGAGTCAGAGTAAGTCAACTATTTCCCGAGAGGTGCTGCAGGTCTTACGGGAGTTGACTGCGAAGCCTTTTGCATCGAAGGTACCAAAGATAATAAGTCTACAGAAGAAACAAGTAGAATTAAATATAAGGCTTTGCTTTAATCTGGGATTTTTTGTTAAATTCTTCTCATGATAATTTTAACACCTGCTTTAAATTCTAAAGCAAGTCGAACTCTTCCAAAGTCTTAATTTATCTCTTTCTACCAATTAAATTATTCCTCATTCGCTCATGTAAATGATTCCTGATTATCCCATGTTAAATAATTTCTTTGTTATCATTCTTCTCGCGCCACCTTTCACCATCTTGTCTATCAAATCCTCTGTCTATGTGGAATCTCTTTAATATTCTCCAAATTAATATTTCTAATTAAAAGATTCTCCAATTTTTTGACAACCATTTAATTTGTTCAGCTCAACTTAACTGCCGCATGAGAAGTGAGAAGATGGAATGTGAGTGGAGAAGATAGAAAGTGAGGGGAGGAAGATGGAGAAGAAACAAAATACATTCAATTAAATCTCTGTAATATTTCTCACTTTTTTCCCCCCCATACTCTGACAAACTCCGCCGACGCCACGCAGTCAATCGTTTGCTCGGTGGATCCGAAGGAAAACTCTTTGTCTACATTAAATGCTTTCATTACGATGAGTTCATCAGAATGAGAGGATGAGGTGGGGTTTGTGAAGGGAGGTGGGTTTGTGAGAGGGTGTAGAGGATTTCGTTTGGGTGAATCATGGGATGGGATGAATTTTGATGGAAGACATCAGCGTTTATAACTGCTTGGATTATGAAGTTAATTTATCAGAAGTTAAGTTCGTATTTTTGTTGTTCTTATACATGTTGTTGTTCTTGTTATACTTGTTGTTATTATTTTGTTGTTCTTCTACTTATTGTTGTTTTGTACTCACCGGAATCCCACCCATCCATCCAACCATCTATCCATTCATCCAACCTCCCCTTACAACACCCAATCTCACGGATCCATTGAATTCTCTTCCCCAACCGTGTTCTCGTTACATTTGATGCGAAGTCAAGCTCACCTGCTCAACTCGACTGGGTGGGATGAGGTTTCCTAGGAGCTCTATCTCTCTCTCTCACTCCCCTCCTTTCACTCTTCCTCTCTCACTCTCCTTCTCTGACTCCACTCATCATTTCTCAACTCATTTGATCTCGTCTTTGTGTTTGTTTCGATGCCTTTTTCGCGTTTCCATTTTATCCGGCGAAGTGAACCGGAAGCTCCAGCTCGAGAATGGCTAGTGATGGTGAAGAGGTGGAGGAGGAGGAAGGAAGGAATTAAGAGGACGAACAAAACAAGGAAGGTGAGGAAGAATCAGGTAAGGTATAGGAAGAAATTAGAAACGTGAAGGAAGAAACCAGCCAAGGTGAAGGAAAAACAAGGAAGGTGTAGATGAAATAATGAGAAATAAGGTAAACCAAAGAAGGAAAACCCTGGAAGGTGCGGAGGGAAAGAGAAAGGAAGTGATTGAGACGAAAGCCAGACGAGCTGAGAAATTATTAGTAGCATCTCGAGGTTTTTGTTTGGCTCCTTCGTGGCAAGAGGCAATCAGTCGGTTGGGACCGAGGGGGAGGAAGTTGGAAGAAACGATGGCTGGCCGACAGTTGCTCATCAGGTTGGCTTGTGGATGAGGAGGGCGGTGGGCGAGAGTGGGCGTGGCGGTGAAATTAATTTGAGTCCGCGCAAGATGTTGCCCTCGACAGGACGTCGTCTTGGATCGTTCTCTGGCTGGGGTGGCGGAGTCAAGTGGAATCGCGTGGTGAAGGTGGATTGGGGTGAAGTGGAGTAGAGTGGGGTGAAGTGGAGTGAGGTGAAGTGGGGTGAGGTGAAGTAGAGTGGGGTGAATTGAGTTTTTCTCTGGATTTTTATCCCTCTTTCAACGGTAGAACAAAAGTTTCTTCTCACTTATTGATTCTATCGACCGTTTTCATTGTTTTCTCCCTTTGAGGTTTCAACCTCAAATTTTAATAATTTTATGTGAAGTTCTTGGTTTTCATTGTTTTTTTTTCTATTCATTCTTTACTACATATTTTAGCCTGATTATTAAGATTTCTCTTTTTTGATATAGAATAGTACATTTTTTTAAATATGTATATATATTTATTTCACTTATTTTTCTGTCAGATATTATTTATTATTATTTATTATTTTTGTTGTTATATTTTTATTTATAATAATTTATATTTTTAATTATATTTTTTTAATTATTAAGTTTTCTATAAATAAAATTATTTATCAATATCGATTATATTTTTAATATACTTTATTAAATAATTTCTCTTTCTATTACACAATATTCCCATCTCTCTCACCGTTCATCCGTTACCCCAATTCATCCTTCCTTTTCCCCTCTTCCTGAACTTTAGTCCTTTCCATCGACACGATTCGACAGAGTAATAATTTCCAACTTTATCAGTGATAACGAGGCTCGCCATACAGTCATATTTTCCGAATGAAACTACAAAGTGTTCCAATCACCAGGGCTCTATCTCTTCTTCTCCCTCATCGACCATTCCTTCTCCCTCTTTCGACCTTCCTCCTCCCTCT
>JAFDUT010000440.1:0-22111 GCA_017309665.1 Coelopa frigida
CCGAGATAGACTCCTCCTTCTGGTTGTTAACAGCATATCTATGATTGATAAAAGTAATTATAATATGAATATAATTAATATATGTTTGTAATTAATTATATTCATATTATAATTACTTTTATTTATAGTCTCTAAATTGCGTACAGAAAATGGAAATGTTTGTGTACCAGTTATCATATTATTCTCATAGCCGGTAAGCCCTTCTTCTTTGATCTATTGTCGGTTTGATTTCAGGAAATATGTGAATTTTTTTATTTTTTGTGTCAATTTGAAAAATGTTTAAGCCGAAAAATATCATTTTCCATCGAATTAATGAAATTGTATACTGAAATTGAAATTGTGTATACTGAAGTTAAGTTGTTGTTGTTATAATCATTATAGTTAATTTTTATAATATACAAAGTATTTGATTAGGCCAACAAAACTTTGGTCGGCACCGATTGTCGACAACAACAATGAAAACTACCATCAACACCCTCAAGCATGATTTTAGTGAGATTTTTCCAACGTTATTTTTTAGAGTTTGATGTTGTTGTTTTTATTCTGGCAACTGTTGTAATCGTATTTAATGCGGCACAAGAGAAGAACGAATATATGTATACATAAATATGTATAGGATAACAGATTTCACATCTCGCAACAAATGTACAACAAAAGTCATCGGCCGAAAATAATGCAAAATTACAGATAAATCATGGCGGCGGCCGTCATTTGCGGTTTTCATGTTTCGTGTTAAATTTCATTACTTTAAAGATTCTTCACCCCTCGAGGATACAATGAAATTGAAACTTCACCGACGACAGATATACTAACCAACGAATAGTCGGAAAAAGTTACGAATCATAATAAAAAACAAAACATTGAAAAATACGATTCGGAAAGAACAGACCAATTACAAGTCGAAAATTTACAGAAAACGAAGGTTCATTGGATAGTTGATGACTTTTAGGTCATATTTAGGTGGGTTTCATTTAGTTGCATTTGCGAATGCGGTGAAATATTTATTCAATACTTGATTCAACAGAAAAAATATCTAGTACAGGCACTTAGAATGTCAAATCATACACTGAAAATTTTTCAAAGTCGTGGTGGCCGACGACAATCGATCGAGGTGCGAGGTGCGTTGTGAAAAATCGACTAAATCAAAATGTTGACACTTCGTCGGCTAAAGGGATTGATTAATTGTTCTCATGGTTCTAGAAGACATTTATGTGAGAAGCTACATCATCATCAACGAGTCAGATGTTCTCAGAAAAATCAAGAAGAATTGAGTAATTATACATGATGTTTATATTGAAATCCTTGTCGCCATGTAAAATATTTAACAATAGTAACATCGTTTTCAATATGGAATCATTATGTCAACATTGTTGTCAATTCAATATTGTTGCTTTGTTCTCATAAACTCCATTCTCGATTAGCTAGTATATCGACGACTGTCCATACGTCTTTTCATAAATGTTTATATGTATCTATAAAAGCAGTTGTTCCTCGCTCCTTCATCTGTCCATTAAAAATCAACTCTCAAAAACTATCATAAGATTCTCAGGGTATCGAACGAGGATCAGATGTAATAATAATCACGACAATAAAAACGACATAAACAACATACTATTTATTGTTATTGTTTTTTAATTGTTTTTCAAGTTTTCCTAATGAACTTTTATGTTCGCTGTGATTTACGAACATGTTTGAAATCGTTAAACCTTGGGTGCGGTGTTTTGTTTATTATTGTGGTCAAACTGTACGCAAATAACACACTTTAACCACAATAATAAACAAAACACCGCACCCAAGTTTAAACGATTTCAAACATGTTCGTAAAATCACAGCGAACATAAAAGTTCATTAGGAAACTTGAAAAACATTAAAAAACAATAACAATAAATAGTATGTTGTTTATGTCGTTTTATTGTCGTGATTATTATTACATCTGATCCTCGTTCGATACCCTGAGAATCTTATGATAGTTTTTGAGAGTTGATTTTTAATGGACAGATGAAGGAGCGAGGAACAACTGCTTTTATAGATACATATAACATTTATGAAAAGACGTATGGACAGTCGTCGATATACTAGCTAATCTAGAATGGAGTTTATGAGAACAAAGCAACAATATTGAATTGACAACAATGTTGACATAATGATTCCATATTGAAAACGATGTTACTATTGTTAAATATTTTACATGGCGACAAGGATTTCAATATAAACATCATGTATAATTACTCAATTCTTCTTGATTTTTCTGAGAACATCTGACTCGTTGATGATGATGTAGCTTCTCACATAAATGTCTTCTAGAACCATGAGAACAATTAATCAATCCATTTAGCCGACGAAGTGTCAACATTTTGATTTAGTCGATTTTTCACAACGCACCTCGCACCTCGATCGATTGTCGTCGGCCACCACGACTTTGAAAAATTTCAGTGTATGATTTGACATTCTAAGTGCCTGTACTAGATATTTTTTCTGTTGAATCAAGTATTGAATAAATATTCACCGCATTCGCAAATGCAACTAATGAAACCCACCTAAATATGACCTAAAAGTCATCAACTATCCAATGAACCTTCGTTTTCTGTAAATTTTCGACTTGTAATTGGTCTGTTCTTTCGAATCGTATTTTTCAATGTTTGTTTTTTTATTATGATTCGTAACTTTTTCCGACTATTCGTTGGTTAGTATATCTGTCGTCGGTGAAGTTTCAATTTCATTGTATCCCTCGAGGGGTGAAATCTTTAAAGTAAATGCAATTTAACACGAAACATGAAAACCGCAAAGTGACGGCCGCCGCCATGATTTATCTGTAATTTTGCATTATTTTCGGCCGATGACTTTTGTTGTACATTTGGTTGCGAGATGTGAAATCTGTTATCCTATACATATTTATGTATACATATATTCGTTCTTCTCTTGTGCCGCATTAAATACGATTACAACAGTTGCCAAAATAAAAACAACAACATCAAACTCGAAAAAATAACGTTGGAAAAATCTCACTAAAATCATGCTTGAGGGTGTTGATGGTAGTTTTCATTGTTGTTGTCGACATCGGTGCCGACCAAAGTTTTGTTGGCCTAATCAAATACTTATATATTATAAAAATTAACTATAATGATTATAACAACAACAACTTAACTTCAGTATACACAATTTCAATTTCAGTATACAATTTCATTAATTCGATGGAAAAATGATATTTTCGGCTTTAACATTTTTCAAATTGAAACAAAAAACATAAAAAAATTCACATATTTCCTGAAATCAAACCGAAAATAGATCAAAGAAGAAGGGCTTACCGGCTATGAGAATAATATGATACTGGTACACAAACATTTCCTATTTTCTGTACGCATTTAGAGACTATAAATAAAAGTAATTATAATATGAATATAATTAATTACAAACATATATTAATTATATTCATATTATAATTACTTTTATCAATCATAGATATGCCGTTAACAACCAGAAGGAGGAGTTTATCTCGGAAACAACCATTTTCCGCTTCGCCTTCACTTGGACTTTTCAAATCACCACCATCTGCACGGCACAATTGTTTCGGAAGTTCGATTTAAATTACAGATCGGGGATATGGAGGAAATTACAGGAAAATTACATTACAAGAGGCGTCACAGATCTACTAACCATTACTCGATAAGAATCGATAAAATGTAAACGACTCTCTCTCTTTCTTTATGTCTATTTAATTGTGATTTTTCAAAGGAAATTGATTTCTTGTATTACGTGGCAGGATCCCCTTTAACATAATTTCTCTACTCGCTCTATACACTAATAATTAACTATGCTGATAACTATCACGAGATTCAAATAAGATCACGACTACGTCTCAGTCTCCGACATCGACTCCCAGTAATAAACATGGACGCTTTGGGCTCGCTGTTGAATTAGAGTCTCATTTTCCACTTGATCAAATCGGTATTTGCATCGCATCCGCGGAGCGCGCACTAGCCAGCGCCTTGAATAAATACTTTAGATTGGAGGAACGACGGTTTTCGAGTAGGTGGTTCCCAATTTATGGTCAGTTAACGCGCCGATTTGAAGCTTTATGAGCTTTCCGTGCCACAAAGGGAGATTTCATCGCATAGATATGAATGCTACAAACTTGGCTATATCAACGTTTCCTTTTCACTTCTTCGGTTTCACTTTATCTTGGATTTTCCAGGCAAGGGAAATGACTCTTCTCTACGAGCCATATTCCATTTTCATCTCAATTTGAAACTTTCAAAAGTTGTCATAATCTAATCCCCTTCCTCTTCGTGGTTCGTGATCTACGTAGTTCTCTGTTTCTTAAAATTGTCTTTTCTCTGTCTATCGGTTCGTTGCTTTTCTGTCTTCTCCCGTCTCCCTCTTTGTATTGGTTATGCAATTGTGTCAATGTCTTCATTTCCGTTTGTTATAATTTATTGTCTTTTTATTATCGATTGTTGATTTTTCTTTGTCGGCGATATCCTCCCCCTTTCTTTATGCCTTCGTCTCGTTCTCTTTCTCTCTCTTCACCGGTAGTTGCGATAATTTATGATGTTTATGGACCTGCCGGTTGCATAATTGAGTGCGAATCGAATGGATTTTAAATCGGCGGCATCCATTAGTTTTCATTGGTTTCAAAGCACAATAAATTCACAATATCTGCCTCACTCTCGAACTTTAGTTTCCTCTTTCTTTCTCTCTCGCCCTGAACTAAAATCAACTATGATCTGTGATCTATGATCTTTGAGGTAAAACATAGTTTTCCACAAATAACAACAACTACCAGTAATTTTAATCGGCAAGAGGTTTCGTTTCCGATTTTTGATGAAGAAGGTGAAAAGGTTTAGTTCATTAACTCAAAGTATAAACGGAGATAATGTAAATACTCTGATTGAATCCTTAACAGAATTTCGTACCTTATATAAATTATATGGTGTATTGGGGGCACAATAGACTTTTGGTCGCAGTAGATAACCCAATAATAATAATAATAAAGTATAGCAGTTAAAATGAGATGGAAATATTTGCATAAATCCTTCACTTCCTTTTCAAGGTTGTGGTGGACGCAATTATCTGTGGGAATGTGAGATTCCTCCTGTGTCCTGTTCCAAAAGAATGTTAAGAATTTCCATCTGATTGGAAGCCCAAAATTGCATTGTAATATTCCTGCATAGCACACAAATGGCGCTACCTGCAGTTGTAATGGAGCTCCAAATACCAAAGGCAACCTCCACAACAAGGCCTCCCACAACCGCCACAAGACCAACCGCCATCAGAATTTTAGAGTTTTTTTTTTTTGCAATCATTTTGTTCAAAAACGAGAGAATCAGCTTGAGCTGTTTGGTTGATCAATAACTTCTCGGAGCTGTGAACTTTCATATTACAACCATAATTGTGATCTCCTTTTCTAGAATGAAAAGTGAGAATATTCCACTACCACATAACAGATAACTCATTGTAACCATAACAGACAACATTGAACTGCTCATCATGTTAACGTTTTTGATAGTGGTGATGTTTCTCTGGTTTTCTCTGATGCCTTTTGCGTCTTCATTTGATATGCAAAACTAGAGTTTAGTTAATAAAAGCAGTGAAAAGAAAATCAATTTAAATGTCGGCCACTATTCCTAACGCGTCTCCTCCCTCTTCATATTTCCTGGGATGATCAGTAAGGTGATCAATAAGCCGTTTATTATTTTAACGCATTTGCATTTAATTGGCCACCGTCGTCGTCAATATCGTAAACTGGAGCAAGCGAAATCACCGATGCCCACAACTGAAGCCAACGACGGAAGCAACGCCAGATTCCCGTTGCTGGCGGTAGGACGAGAGATATAGAGATCAACAGAGAGGTACAGGTTTTAAAAAGAGAACGAAAACTCATTCAAAAAGAAATGACATAAAGATTGGATTAGAAATGTAACTAAATTTTAACGATCTGTGAATTGAACGATCGATCGCAATTGGTTGCAAGTACGCGGCAACCATTAGTAAAACTTGTTGGTGTCATTTTGGCGCATGCACATCGGCAACGAAATCACCATTATTATCGTCGCCAGACTAAATCAGGACAGTGGGTTGTGAAATGAATGAAGCTGCGAATCTTATGCTACGCCCAACTAGAATCCGCTACCTTAATAGTTTATGATTACATTTATTTTCAGTGTCAACAACGACGACAGTTGCATTACTCGCAATAATTTATTCAAAACGAATTTCATCGATCGTAAATAAATTAATGAAAAAATTAAAGAATAAATGAATCATTATTATAATGCGAATGAATGTTAGAAGATATCCGTAAAAACAAGTTAATGAATAGTTAAATGAAAGAATGTGAAGCAAAATGAATGATAAGGTATTGTATATTATCTATATTACAAATGAACAAATAGACATTTTATTTTTTTAATGACCAATAATTCTTCAATTCCATTGTTGAAAAAATGATATCATCTGATGGGAACATCAATAGAAGCGTAATCAGGTCAGGGATCGCCTGGTTGAATTGTACTCTGTAGTCACCTTGTCATGTGCGCCGATTAAACCTGACATCTCAAGTCCCAGAATGAGAACAAGACAAGATGAAACGACGATCGAACCAAACATCTTTAAGTGATAAATTGTCATTACGGTAACCTCGGTATGGAAGCTTCTGATAGCGAATAATGAATTGATATTCGTCGCTTCGGTGAGTTGAATTACAGCATACATACATATTCTTTGCTTTCCGACTTTGGAATGGTCGATGACTTGGTAATACATCCAATAAACCTACATTAATAAATAAGTCCTATAACATCAGAAAGATATTCGAAAATTTTCCAAAATTTAATCTCTATTTCGTTAATGTTTAAAGAAATGTTAACCGACCGATTAATAAGTAATTCTTCACAGTTCATCCCAACAAAATATATAATTAATAAAATAACAATTCAGAGAGAACCATAAAAAGTGAAAAGGTATGAGAGTCCACTTTCCTCAGAAGCATGTTCCAGTGAATGTCTTGGTCTATACGAGACACTCATAATTTATGATCCATACTGAAAGACGAGAAAACATCCAGCAGTCGTATGAAAAGGATCATCCTTATTTGCATATTTTAATTTATTATCACTTTCTAGGCGGACAAACAATTTGTACGCCACCAAGAAAACTATGAGAAAAATCATGTTATTTGCACTGCACCAACAACAATTATTAAAAGACAGCAGAAAGAAAATGTTTTCGAGTGACTAAAAACACAAACCGAACAAATGAAAAAAGAAGGAAGATGGAACGAATGTGGTGGAAGAGGACGGGATTGAATGCCAGGAAATAAATTAATTTTCTCTTGAACTAATCGCTTCCAACGAAAGCGAAAGCTTAATTGAATATTAGTCTCAGTTAATTAAGTGCGGCAAATAGGAACCTAAAGACCATGCTCAATTCAAGGACGGGCGATAGATGCGTTCATACAAATGAATAAGGTATAACAGGACAATTTACATCGAAAACAAAATCCATGCATTCGTAAATCCGAGTGTTAACTAAATCAAATTTTTTATTCGATTCCTAATTATTTAATTTTTCCAATGTAAATTTTTTTGAAGGCACCTCAGATATGCAGCTATTGGTTTTTTGAATTGAAATATATAACATTGACGAATTGCTTCACAAAACAGAACAGATTGAGTGAAGGTCGGCGTGAGATGAAGTGAATTATCCATGTCACTCAATCGATCGATGTGATACTCGTACGATCAACACGATGGGCATTTAGAGAGAGGTTTGCGTCCCTTCAAGGCTACGAAATTCATTTCATATGATGCAATTTGATTTTTAGTTTTCGATTCTCTCTATCCACCTAAGAGATTCCATTTTTCACCTCTACTATCCACGCTCTTTTACCGTCGTTGCATCCATACATCGGTTCGTCAATCAACATCGCCTGGCGATGGGTTGATGGGCAATTAAAAACGATCACAATCTCGATATTACCAAATATTTGCAAAATTAAAAAGAAAAGAAAGGCCCAAAAAACCCGAAAGTGAATACATAGAGGAAAAAAGATGCCGGCAGTTGAAAGGCTCAAGTTTATGGTAAGGTTAATGGATTTGTCGTAAATATGGACGTGGGTAACGATGTAAATGGATGATTACAGATTATTGGCGATGATGTCATGGGAAATGGTAAATGAATTTAAAAGTGGTTTTATGACTGTGCTATAGACTAGAAAGGATTTCTCTACGATTGTTTTATTTATAACCTTGAGTCCTTCGTATATATTTTTCAATTATACCGATCACATGGAAACATATCATAAATTAACATTATCTATATACTGATACAATATGTAGACACTTAAATGATAGAATAAGTTAACACGTAAACACTCAGATTAGCTAAATTATGAAAAGTGTGTGAACAAGTGTGTACTTGTATAGGAAGCATTTTGTATGTAAACTGTCTGAGGCAACCTGTTGTGGCGCGTCTGACAATATCATGCGACAGCTGAGGCGCAGAAAACTTAATTAAAAACCGTTGGATGCGGTTGCAGTTATCGTACGTTTTATGGACAGGCGTTCATTTCCACTGTCAAAACCAGTCCTGTTGAAATTCATACAACAACCAACAGCAACAAATCTTAGTTCGAAAAGATTTCCAATCGAAAATTGAAAAAAATTGAAAAAGCGTATAAAGAGTTTTTAAAAAGTTCCCTCTCGGACTTTAAAAGACCATGGATAATGTATTTGGACTAAGTCGTCTTGTCATGAGGTGGATTATCATTTGTACGAACGCATCACTCGACCGTTCTTCTTTCATACCTAAGTCAAACCTTTCGGCATGCTCTTTCTGTCCCAATTTCCACACTTAATTAACTGAAACTCATATTCAATTAAGCTTTCGCGAATTGTTCAAAGCGATTTGTTCAACCCAGAGATAATAAATTTAATTCCCTACCTCCCATTCCGGCCCCTTCCATTCCATCTCCCTTTTTTCATTTGCTTCGGTTTGTTATTGCAAACAATTTCTTGTTGCTGACGATAGAGGTTCCGCTTAACTTTTAATAGAGAAATTCGTGACTACTGGGTATTGATGTTGTTGGTATAGTGTGCAAAACATGATTTTTCTTATTTTTTTCAGGTAGCGTACAAATTGTTTGTCCGCCTAGAAAGTGATAATAAATTAAAATATGCAAATAAGGATGATCCTTTTCATTCCGCTGGATGTTTTCCCGTGTGTCCGTAGGATCATAAATTATGAGTGTCTCGTATAAACCGGAACATTAACTGTGATACGCTTCTGTGAAAAGTGGGCTCGCATAAAATTTCACTTTTTGTATTTCTCTGAGGAAACTGAGGATTTACTTCTAACATATCTTTAAATGTAGACAAAATATGTATATGTCTCAGGTTTGAAATAGTTTTCTGCTTATTTCCTGAGTTTCATGTGTCAAAATACCACTGGTAATTAAAAAGGATTTTAAATTTTAAATCTGTGATTATGTGAGAGATGTTTAGGAGATGTTCCTTCTCTGTCTCTTGACTTTTTAGTCCACATTGAATCGAACTTCAGGGAGTTTGGTATTAACGATGAAAGTCACTGGCCCCGCCGCAGTTGCTGCTGCAATCACCACACATCATAATGTTAACCACTTGACTTTGGATGCATGCAGGTGTTTCCATCGATCGACGGTGGTGTTTTGTGAGGATGAAGCAAATTGCCAAGACATTTATCAATGAAGGACGGCTTGAGGATGTGACCATTCCTATATTTTAAACTCATTAAGTTAGACTAGCTTTGGGCGGTGCTCTTGGTTCTAAATTAACGCCAATCAATGGGTTATAAATCCGTCGAGCATGTCGTGGGAAACTAAGCGTAAACCATCGTTGTTCAGTACACTCGATATTCCTCTGGTGGCTCCAGTTTTCTACTAAACTGCTCGTGAATAGGTGATTCGACTACCAAACTACTGAACGAGTGACAACAGTAAATGAATGACGAATATCGTTTAACAAAATATTGAGAGAGTTAACTACTTCGTAGTCACCTGGACGTTATGTATAACTTTCCATAACTTTCTGGTTTGGTGAACGTCTCCATGCAATCTACTAAAGTTCACTGATCGACTACGTTTGTTTCTTTGTAAGGACTTCAAAAATTGCTTGAGAATCGTGTTCGTACTGAGATATACAAGTTAAAAGTTCCGTGCAGGGCATGCCTCTTCTGGTGTTGTTGTTGATGTTATTTGTGTTGTAGCTGTGAACAGGGGTCCGAAAACGTTTTTTTTTTCAAATCTTTCATTAATATTTAACTTTGAAGAAAATTTTATATTTATCTTAAACGATAAATATATGTTACGATAAAAAAATTTTTCTCGCAACAGTTCTTCATCGCAAAGATAAACTTTCGTTCACGAACAAAAACCATTTTGTACGCAAACAAATTCTTTTATTTTTTTCGTGAAAATAAAAATACGAACAAAACAATATCTCTACGCGAACAAGTAATAAATATTGTCGGCGAACAAAGCGTTTTTTTCTCCGCAAACAAAACAAAATGTCTACGCGAACATGAAGAAAATATCTTTTGCGATCAAACGTTTTTGTTTTTTTCGCGAGAACGTTTTGTCTCCTCGAAAACGTTTATTCTTCATCTCGAAAACGTTTTTTATCTCTACACGAAAACGTTTTTTTTCTCTACACGAAAACGTTTTCAGCGTCAAATGAATGATTCCAAGAATTTGTTCGCGATGGTCCTGCATTCGCCGATCAACGGTCTCGATCAAAATAAAAAAATAAATATTTGCGTAGAAAGAAGTTCTAGTACGCGATCGATGAGAATCTTACATGATAAAAATATTTTTAACTGCTAATGATAAGTTCGACCGCGGACAGAACTTTTTACACGTCGCAAACGATATTAATAATAATAATAAAAAAACGCAACTCATGTTCAGCATGCGGCAAAACGAAACCAAAACTCTTTACTAATGGTTGCTTGTACTTGTACCAGTCGCGATTCATTCATCGATTTATCGACTCACAGATCGATAAGATTAATTACATTTATATTTATAAACGATATTTAATATTTTTTCTTTTTAAAACCGTTCCCTCGCTGGAAGTAAAGAGTGAAAAAGTCCTACCATCATCAGTTAAAACCGGGAGTCCGCTATTGCTATAGTCACCGGCTTCTGTTGTAGGCTCCGGTGAGATCGCTTGCGATGTCAACGACGACGGTGGTCAATTAAATGCAAATGCATTAAAATAATAAACGACTTGCAAATCGCCTTGCTGATCGTAGCAGGAAAAAGGGAGAGGGAGGAATCGCGTTCCGGATGATGACTGACATTTTCTTTTTTATCGAATGCAGAGGAGGGTATTACCATAAACAACATCTCCACCACCAACAACAATAATATGATGAAGCTACAATGTAGTATTCGATGCTGTGGTCGAAGAATTTCACTTTTCATGATCTCGTAATTACGATATTGACAACACCGGTAGGTCCATAAATATAATAAATGATCGCTACTATCGGAGAAGAGAGTAAGAGTACGAGACAAGGAGAGAAAGAGAGGGAGGATATCCCATCAAAGCAAAATCAGAAATAAAAAGCCAATATATCATAACAATCGGAAATGAAGTCATTGACACAATTACATAACCACCAGAAAGAAACAGAAAGATAGGCAAGCAAGATGAAAAGACAACAAAATCGGTGAAGTAGATGATAACGTTGAAGTAGAAGACACGGGACAGCCTTTGAAAGGTTAAATTTAGGATGAAAAACAGAACGAGCCAAGGGTCGTGGTACAAGGCTTGAACACTACCTTGACAAATGCGAGGGATCTGAGGAGGACAATGGGTGAGTGGTCTCCCCGTATAGAGAAACCTAAACAAAGTGAAATCGGAGAATTAAATGAAACTGAATGGAACCGCGGGAACTGAGAAACAGAGCTTGTGGAATATGAAAAAGAAAATAAAATATAACAACAAGTCTTTAAATTAAATTATGCTTTTTCATTCATATCCAACTATGAAATCTTCCTTTGTGGCATGGAAGGCTCATAAAACTGCCAGAGAGCATCAAATCGGAGCATTCATTTCGTTAACAGACCATAAATCGTGAAACACCTCGATTTTTCAGGAGGTCGGGGTGTCTCTAAAATATTTATTCAAGGCGCTTGGTTTGCGTGGCACATCGGCGGATGCGAAGCAAATTCCGATTTCATAAAGTGGAAAATGAGACTTTAATTCAACGGCCGATCGTGAGCACAAAGCGTCCAAATTGATTGGGCCTAGTGATAGTCATCAACATCATTAACTCGTGATGGAAAGAGGGTCTCGATTAAAGGGGTTCCTGCCACGTAATACGAGTAATCAATTTCCTTTGAAAAATAACAATTAAATAGACATAAACAAAGATAATGAGTTGTTGGCATTTTATCGATTCTTATCGAGAAAATTTAGTATATCGGTGACGCCTCTTGCGATGGAACTCCCTGCAATATGTTCTATATCCCTGATTTGTAAGTGAAATCGAGCTTTTCCATTAAAATTACTATTCTATATTGTACTAAATTCAGGTATAGATTTCCATAATAAACTCTGATCTTATACTCTAAACGTCCATTCACTATCCTAACTAAATGTTTATATGTGTACATATTTTTCATTTCATTTCATTTTTAAAATGCACCCTACTATCGAATTAATGAAATAAAAAACAAAGTTTATACTGAAGTTGAGATGGTGTTGTTGTTATTGTTCTATTCGTTGGAGTTTATGCTAAACAGTAACAGAGTATTTGATGAGGTGAGCAAAACGTTGGTCGGCACCGACAGTCGACAACAATAACGAAAACAGGACCACCATCAACACCCTCGAGCATGATTTTAGTAAGGTTTTTCCAACGTTGTTTTTTCGGGTTTTGTTGTACGTATATCTTAGATTATAATTTGTTGTTATTTTTGTTCTGGCAACTGTTGTAATCGAATGTAATGCGGAAAAAAAGAAAAATTATTGTGTACGGTACGTACATACCGAATATATACCAAAATATGTATTTGATATCAGATGTGAAGCGCAACGAAAGTCATCGCCCGAAAATAATGTAAAATTACAGATAAATCATGGGAGCGGCATCGACAGCATGGTGGAATCGATGGCGGGCTAGGTTCATTTTTCGGTTTTCATGTTTCGCGTGAAATTGCGTTTACTTCAAAGTTTTCACCCCTAGAGGGATACAATGAAATCGAAACTTCACCGACGACAGACAACTAACCAAGGAACAGTAGAATAGATAGATGAACATAAAAAAAGAAATAATGATTAGATGGCAGGATGGACGAATTATAAGTCGAGAGATTAATGAAGAGGAAGGATGAGTAGATCGTTTATGACTTTTACGCAATATTTCGTCGAATTCTCATTCAGCTGCAACAGAAAGTTAAGTCATAAAAACAGAAAGATAAGTCACACTGTGAAAATGTTTCAGGCTAGCGACAATCGTTTGTCGCATGAACGAGGAGTGCGGCCGGCGATAGGTTCTGAAAAATCGAATAAATCAAAATGTTGTCACTTCGTCAATTCGTCACTTATGATTTTGTCGCCACTTATCATTGATTTTAATATGGAAACATTTTGGCAACATTGTTGTCATTTGCTTAACCAATCTTTATATTTTTTGTCTTCAAATTCTTCATTGTACATTAGCTACATATATCAACGATTGGCCGTTCGCCCATTCTTCAATGGTTATGTGTATACAAGTACAGGTTTCTCATTCGTCTGAACATATGTTCATATTTCCATTTTCCCTGCGTCTTTCCATTGAAAATCTTCTCATGGTCCGTCAGGAGGTCCTCAGTTACTCATAGGGGTATCGAACGAAGATCAGAGTAGTAACAACACCAGCCATCAGTAAAAACGACATAAACAACATTATATTATTTATTGTTATTGTCTTTTAATTGTTTTCAAAGTTTTCCTAATGAAGTTTTATGTTCGCTGAGATTTCAGAAACACGTTTGATATCGCTTAAACTCGAGTGTTGTGCGGTGTTGTGTTTATTATTGTTATTAAAGTGTTGTTATTGGTGTTCAAGTTGTTGTTATTGGGGAAGTTATGTTGCAGCTACTATGTTTACCAGTGTTTGCGATGTTTCAGTTCAAAAGAATATACATTTTATTTAATCATGCAATTTCGAATATAAATTCATAGGTTATGTGGATGATAATCTTGTTGGCGATGTTGGTTACTTTGTTGCACACGAATCCAATTGACCTGTCTCCAAGTAATTTTTTCAATTTTTATTCCATCATTTTATTCTCAAGAAAATCGAAATTAAAAGTTAACTTTAATAATTCTGTTGAGTACAGAAAATGGAACTCCTTGATCTCAACCTCAAGTGGATGAAGTTATCACCGTCAAAAGGTAAAGATAAAAATAGTACCTTCTTCTTTCTCTTGTCGTGCCATTAATTTTTAACTACTTCCCAGCACGGAGTGATTGAATTTAAAGGCCAAAAAATTTCTGAATTCATTTTCAGCTAATAACAATGATAATTATCCCGCTTGGTGGCTTCGGCGAACGGCACACGATCGGCTTCACGTCGTTCAATCGACCGATACAACAACCCACCATTCTTGACCGAGACCCAAACTCTTTTTTCTCTTTCTGTCAGCGAAAGGAGCTGTAATTTCGTTATGCTAATATCGTCTAATTATATATCCGCTGATGTTGACTGATAATTATTTATTACAACTGATGGGCTTTTGAACTTCCAGCACATGATTGCAGACTCAATCGCGTGCCTCTAGAATACGAAACAATATGCAATGGATCCATCATGGTTAAGATATCACTGTATCATATACAACATCTTACATATGCGTAACATAACGATATGCTCACGAATATGTATATTAATGAAATAACTTTAATCCCAACAACAACAGCAAATATAGCACCAACAATGGAAATGACGTTGTTAATTAATACGCCCCGAACACAGAAACAATCGCTCAAGTTGCAGACGAAGAAAAATCGTTATGCAATTGATATTATATATTTTCATTGAAACACATATCATCAAACATCATATCATCTGGTTTATATAGGTGACAAACGAAGATTTTCATTAAAGAGAAAGAGGTGGATGTTGCATGCTTATTTAGTGAAAATAGTTATAAAGCAGAGCACACAGATTATTTAATTATTTTTTTATTAAAACAAAAAACTTTAAATATAGATGTGTGTATTAAATAAAGGTAAACTAATACAGTTACATTTTTTTAGACCATGTGTACCTATTAAAAGATCTAATTCCTTGTTTCCACTAACGCGTTCCTTTATTTCGTCAGGTGGGAGGACGATTCTTTGACTAAGTAGTGGAAGAAGTTTCGTGGTACCTCAAATGCAGGAAGTCGGTGGTTGCAATTTTAAACGACGAAGTTTTAATGGAAAAAAGCATCGTCATCCTTTGTTTGTATATCTTCTCATATGTATGATTGTTGTTTGCATGTTGGTAGGTCTGTTTTTCTGTTTAAAGGTGTTCGTATGTGATATTAATGACAGCCATAAATTTGTCGAACGCCTCTTCACACAAGTCCTATTATTTGCTTTTATCCTCGGTTTCTCCTTGGATGTCACTTCTGCATTGTTATTTATAATTAAAAGCCTGTAGTTTTTTGACCGACTGCTAACCCTCCCTATTCCTTCCCCTCTGCAAGCATCGTGGATTATAAATTTTTTCCAGCGAAATTACTGTAGTGCAAAAGGTTTCACGACATAATTTGTTTGTATTAATACAATCGTTGTGTTCGTAATTCTATATCTTTGAATATGTCATTGGAAAACTTTTTTGAAACTGGTTTTCGAATATGTTGTGATTACTGTTTTTAACTGTTGGATACCTTTTCAAAGTGGGTCAATTGTGATGGGTGGAAACAACATGAACTTATTTATTCGATTCGAACGACTTCGATGGTTTTAGTAGAAATTAATCGGTCCTTAGTGGACGAAGAAATGAAAATGGCGACTGAGTTCAAGATGAGACGTTTAGTAATTTATTGTTGTTTTTCTGGTTTCTGTTGTATTGTTTGATTTTTTTATTAATTGTTGTAGCAATTCACTCCATCTTTTTATGCAAACAAACATCATGAAAGTGAACAAAAACAATCAAATAAAAAAACAAATAAAAGAGAAAATACAGAAAATTGTGCAATACAACAATCATTTCATACTTGAAAAGTTACAAAATCGATTCTCCAGCTCAAGCTGACCATGATACCAATTTATGTCTAATGTGTACGACTTCTGATGATCATGAAATCTAGGGAAATTCTAGGAAAAAGAAATGTATTGACGATGAGAATATGGTAACTGGAATAAAAGAAGTAGAGGAGGCAACAGAAATTGTCGCCGGTTAGGAAGAATAGTTCTCAGAAAATCGAATCGAAAAATAAAGTAATCAAATCGATTAAGATCTTCTCTAGAAGAGAAGATCCAATAAATTAAGAACTATATTAAAAAAATAAAAAAATTGATTAAGAGGGAGATAGAAGCAGTAAGCGAGAGAGACAGATACACGAAGGCACGTTTTGCCATAAGGGCCAATTACCTGAGGAAACGAATCACGAAATTAATATGAATATTATGCCATGACAGAGTTCGTTGAAAATCCAGGAAATTTTCTTTAGAATGGTAATAGTACCTAGAATGAGGGATGAGGAGAGAGATTTGCGTGCAAAAGAAATTTCAATATATACTGAACATGCACTGATCTTCACCGAGACCAATAGATAATGGGGAATAAATCATGGTTAACTGGACTTTTTGGCAAGACCATTTTCGAAAAGAAGAGAAGAATTGTGTAAGAATAATATAGAAATAATAAAAAAAAACTTAAAGTTCCAAAAAAGTTGAAACGTGTCACAATGAAGACTCAGCATAACATAATGCAGTAGTAAAAACAACCACCCGACCACCCACAACTGAAGCCATAAAAACAAAATTTTTTTTCGACTTCTAAACATGGATCGACGATCAAAAAATTTTCAGGAATGTGACTCGTCATGCAGTTGATGGAGAGGTAATTGATTCTCCGGATGAGGATCTCACAATAAACCTTCATAGCCATTGATTGATCCAGGATTCATCATAGATCTTCTTAAGCGATGGTTGGCATCAAGGGGATCAGTAAAGCGAATGCTATCATTGATACGTATCATCGGCGTGAACAAATAAAAAACAAACCGTCATCATCATTGCTATTCGCGATGTGATCCGATTGTGTGTTTGTGTAATCTTGGTGTGATCATGGCGATTAAACGATCGATCGTAGTTGAATGGATATTTGAATTATAAAATCAAAACATATCTTCTGTGGTATGAAGTCGGATGGTTGCAAGGGAGCTCAGTCCCAAACAACTACGAATCCCGTACCCTTTGTGCAAAGAATAGATTATTATAGGGAAAAGTATGTTGAAATTCTAAACAGTATGGCGAAATAAATTACAATTACAAATATAGAAATTACTCGGGAGATTTTTGGTTACGTATATATTGAAATTTTATTTTTTTAAATTTATTTTTCTGATTAGCTCGACATCGTCGACGTTTGTCCAATGGAACCTCTAATAGCATGGCTTTGGATTTGAATGATGTTCTGTCTTTATTTGTTTATGTCTTCCTCGACCTTCTGATATTTCGCAATCCAATTATCGTTCGTAATGTTAAAGTGAGGAAAGAGAAAATGTGGTAGTGCATTGCTCTCTTCTTCGCTCTTGAATAAACGTTCGTCATTTCACTTTTCACTACTTAACCGTTCGCCTCGCTTACGAGCCTTAAAAAATGGTAGACTTATATTTAGAGAGACAACAGCGATAGAACCGAAACGTCCTTTTAATATCATAACAGAAGGGAATTTTATTCAATTTGAACAGAGAGTAACAGATGAAACGCAGAATGGGGAAGAGAATGAGAAACTTTTGTCGCTGTATATGTTCGAATCAATTCTACCAAATGTTATCGTTTATCTAAAAGATCAATGTATATATATATATAATGAAATAAAAATATGATAATCAAAAACTGTTAAATAAGAAATAAAAAATACTAATAAAAAAAAAATTATTAAGACGATTGAACTTCATACCTTTGGCGAGCTGCCCACGTATCGCTGTTCAATAGCCGCTAAGTTGGTATAATTTTACTAAAATACTGGGTATCTATTTAACTACATAGATCTTCATACAACTCACTCTACCTGTATAATCACCTCCATGCCTTCCGTTGAGCCGTTTTCCCAAGTGTTCGTTTGTAAAATCAAATTCACCACAAGATCGATACAGATGGACAGACAGCAATACATACGGACTGAAAAATACGAATAAGTATGTAAACGTACGTAGGAGTGAACGACTACCGCGCGAATGACTGGGTAAAGTCAGATAGACAGACACAAGGATCTCCGATCGCATGGTTATAAAAGTCGGCGATCGTCAAACAATACATAAATAATATTTACAACAAAAAAATCCACAACTTTTATTCTGTAACCGCGGCCGAGTCACGGTGAAGAGCATCGGCGTTCGTGACGTGCCACCAGATGCTTCCTTCCCTCTTCATACCTACCTATAACTAAATTAACCACGTTCGCATCATTGGAATTGTGTGTGTGTGTTTTGTCTTGATTAAGCGCCCTCTGTGTTAATGATTCGCATCAGAATCGCTTGATCAAGGATCAGTTTTGAAGATGACTCTGGCCCTGACAATTAAGCTGATCTTGCAGTGGGTGAGTAAAAAGGTGGATCCATTAAAATTTGATCTATCATATCAATAATTGGAAAAGCCGGCACATGTAAAACGATCTCATGCACGATCGGCAACCAGTAACCGACTTTTATATTATCCAATGAGGAGGTCGTTTTTCGATGGCTGAGTGCGGGAAACTCTTTGAAGAAGAGATTGATATAAAGCATTGATTGTCGGAGATCGATCAGGTGGCTTTTCTTGTTTGAAAAAAGGGGTTTTGTGAAGGAAGGTTGCATAAGGTTATTGAAACACGTACTTTAAGGCGAATTTGCCATGTATTGCAAAAAATCACATAGGACTGTGTTTATCCTACTTTTTTCGGATATTAATTTATTTACTTTACATTTTCTGCACTTTGCACACACGGAGAAAACCGTAATATAACGTCCGACGCATTGATGAATGAACAAGCGGATTTCGGAAAGACAGACAAATAAAGAAAGACAGACAGAAAACCACACGTTCATTCACTTTCCAGCCAGCACATGCGGGTCACGACGGAAAACATAGTTTTGCCTATCAATAATATTTGTTGGTCTGCCAGACCACGAAACGAGGGACTCTTTGCCTTGGTTCGATGGCCACAAGGCGAAGGAGCAGCTCGACCACTGCCACCAGTGAAGACCACTGACAACTGGCAAAACTCAAAAACAGAGAGAAACAACAAGCAACAACAAGCAAGCAACCATCGGCAGAAATGAATGGAGAAGCAGAGCCAGGCGGCGTCTCACACACTATTCGCCCACTGAAAATATGCTTCTCCCCTCCTTACTATTGGTCACTTCCTCTCATTCTCCTCACAACTCTTTAAGGCATGACTTTGGAAGAAGTTTCAATTGAGATGAAAACGGAGACAAGATTTGATGACCTGAAGATCGTGGACGTTGGTTCTGATGGATGGAAATAGACATAGTGGGAGAAATATAGTATATACGGATATATCTTTTGAAACTATAAACCCAGCATATCTAGTTCTCTCATACAGAGATCGACTTAAATTTCATTGTTGTTGTCAATATGGTCGAAAATGAAATAAATCTTAGAATAATAGGATGATTGTAAAAAATAAATAGTGAAAAAATGTGAACAAACATTAATTCATTTAATAACATTAAAAAAAATAAAGAACAACACCAAATAAATTTATAATTAAATTATAAATCTATCTTCAATCCCTACACCTCTCCCTCAACTGTGTACATAAAAGCTCATCAATCTCTCTTCAGATTATCCACATTATGTTGTCATCACTGACTGACAAATCAAATCACGAGATGACAGATGAGCAGACAAATATAAAACTAGCGCACCGGGGTCGCTTCGCTCCCCCGGTTTGCCTGGTCCACCCAGGCAAAATCTGTTAACTTCGGCCAGGCCGAAGTTTACATACCCTACACCCTGCATACAACGTTTATTAAAGGAAAAACAGTGAATTTCTATCAATAATTAGTGAAAATGCATCATTACACTTCAATGCTATTAACTCCATCGTGCGATTTTCACAAATGTGGCATCTTTCAAAAGTAAATTATATATTTGAAGCTATATTCGTATTCAAACACGATTTATACCCTTTTTTTTGTCGATTGTCTAAATCTGTGAATAAGAGTGAAGTTAGGAATCTTATAGGGGCCCATGTTTCTACAAAACGAAGTAGTTCTGGTGTTTGCAGCATTGTGCCATTGCTAATATCTTGGAAGTGCGCATTAAAGCTCTGCAATTTATGGAAGAATAATTGAATCGATGATTTTTTGTGTGCCATAAAATACATTATGATTTTAGTTGCTTTTCATATTTTAGATGTTCATTTCAATGCAGACAAAATCTGATTCAACAACAGACTTGAGAGGGTAGAAATTTTCAACAATATAAAGTCCAGAAGTACTTGCTGCGCTACTATAAGCAACATATAGTGCCGCGTGGACTGATTCCACTTTGAAGATGAACAGCCATTTGGAGATATGTAGCTCCCTGACTTTTGCGGATTGTGATCCCGTCAGCAGGGCTTGTATTCTCTCAATCGTCACCTGCTCATTACGTTTATATTGAAAGGATATAATCAATTTTTTATGGGCGTCCATTGAGGTTCAGATGGATGTGGTCTCCTTTCTTCTTGCATTCAATCCCACCTTTCATCAGCTAATAACATCCATAAAGTAGTTGGATTTCTTGTAGATCTACGATTTTGTATGGAAGGTGCTCGTGTCCTATAAGAGATATTTTCCATTTGATTCTTGGGAACTCTTAGTAGCAATATTTAATCTAATAACTGCCTATATGGTTTACCATATCCAACATTGAGCTGTAGCTTTTGAGCTGAGCTGTAGCTTGTCAATTTTTAGCATGTAAAGTGGTATCGGTGGTACGTATCTGTGATACGGTGATCAGACGCAAAAATTCATCTCTATATACCATAGTTTATCATATATACCATATTCAACTTTTGCGTTATATGGGAGGGCGATGTTTCCATTTTTGCCTTTTAAACTCGTATCAGTGGAACATGATTACACACAAAGTTTCATCTCGATATATACCATAGTTCACCAGATATCCTATATAAACCTTTTGCTTTATATGGGAGGTGGGCGTGTCCGATGGGCGATGTTTTTCCATTTTTATCTTTTAAACTCGTATCAGTGCAACATGATCACATACAAAATTTCATCTCGATATATACCATAGTTCACCAGATATCCCATATAAACCTTTTGCTTTATATGGGAGGTGGGCGTATCCGTTGACCGATTACGCCCATTTTTACATACAAGTAGCTTATTAATATAGAAATACTAAATCCAAAATCTCAAGTCAGTATCTCTTACCGTTTCTTCACAAAATCTATTTCCACAGACAGACACACAGACACACAGACAGACAGACAGACGGACAGACAGACAGACAGACAGACGGACATAGCTAAATCGATTCAGGAGGTGACGCTGATCAAGAATATATATACTTTTCCATACCTACGACCTCTCCTTTAATGCGTTACAAACGGAAGGACAAAATGAATATACCCTTACCCACAGGGTGTAGGGTATAAAGAGGGATGGACAAGTAAATGATAGAGACACAGGGAAGAACAATTCGCCAGACAAAGAGAGTGCGAGCGATGAATGAACAGACAGAAAAATAACGAATTATATTTCAGTCGAGATGAAAATAAAAACTTCTTCGGAAGTAAGACAGAGGGAAGGTCATAAACTAATAACAGCATTTATTAAAAGTAAAGAGAAGTATTAAATATATAATTTAAATATTATGACTGTAAAAAAAAAGGATATTAATAACAAAAAAAT
>JAFDUT010000441.1:0-22080 GCA_017309665.1 Coelopa frigida
TACAGTTGTTTTCCGATTTGTTTTCAAACACGAGTGAGAAATAGTGGTGCATTCATTTATTTTTTCATTCATAGAAAAGTGATTTTAAGTATTCTTTGTTAATGAATTCAAAACGCCAGGATGTTGAACATCTCGCAGCAAATTAAATTCTTCGATCGCAAGTTCGTGTCGAGCGCTCTGCGGGACCAACTACGATGCCCCAAGTGTTGCAACGAGTTCACACACCATTACCAACTGTTCTTCGGCGGTAAGAAGGATCGACAGACAGATCTCCATCCGATTGAATGCGCATGGCAACAAGAGCCATTCTGCATTTCCCCCAATATTTTCCGTATTTTATTGTTATCTCCGAATCCTTGCAGATTCTCATGTCCGAAGCAATCGCCCCTTTCTGCTGCCCTGCGGCCATAACATGTGTGAGAACTGCATCTACCAGAATCGACAGAACCTCAGCTGCAGCGTCTGCTTGCGCCCTACTAAGGCCTTGCAAAAGGGACCACACTTTCATGTCCGCGACTGCTTCGATATAAATTTCTTCCTGTTCGGCGAAGTCCAATCGATTCACTACAATCGACGCAATGCCTCGAACAACAACTCGTTGCACATGTCCGTCACCGAGCACATTGTGCAGAAGTGCGCCGAATGTGAGGAGGTTCCCGGTCTGGGGATCTGCAAGCAATGCAACTTCTACTATTGTAATCCCTGCTTCGAGAAGGTCCACAAACACAGCAAAGTGATGAAGCGTCACATTCTCCGCTCCGAACAAGGGGTGATTATAAAAGTGAGCAAGTCGCACACTTGTAATCGCCATCGCAGGCACTGCGATCGTTATTGCAAGAAGTGCAGACTGATTTGTTGTTTGCAATGTCTCCAAGTGGACCACAAGAGCCATAGCTGGAGTACAGTGTTGGAAGAGGTAAGACTTGTTTTGGTGTTTTAATTTTGTCGAAGGGTTGCACGTTTTACAGTATGTGTGTGTACTTCCCGCAGAATGAAGTCGCCAAGGATGACGTCAACTGTTTGCTGGACACTATCAAAGATTCCCGAGATAAACTGATGAAAGCCCAAAAGGTTGGTATTGCAATTTATTTAATACAGTTTATGAATGGTTATCATTTATGAGAGAGTGAGCCTGGGTGATTAAAAAGACGATTCTTATATTAATTTAATTATTTTATTCAAAAGGTAATATAATACAAATCTGCTGTATTTGCCACTATTACTAGCAAAACAATGTATAGTTAAGGAAAGTGTATTCCTTCGCATTCAAAGTGAAAACATAAGAAATTAATAGTTATGGCAAGCTATGCTTATTCATATTCTATTTTTCTCACTGCTATAAAAACAATATAGTACATACAACTAAATAAAAATGAGTCTAGAGTAATAAATATGCTAGCAAATAAATTATAAATAACTTAGAAATGACGGTAATCGAAACATGTGCATGTGTGTGAATTAGTTGTTACATCCAGTGGTGTTCTCTCTAGAACTTTACTCGTATATGACACCAGTTGAAGAGTACAAAAAACCCTCCTCTAGTCTACTCCTGTTCTCTCATGAGATGCACGCTTGGAACTTTCATGTTGATTTGCATCATAAGTTCACGTTCAAGAAGTTATAAAAATCACAATCACTCGACTCTTTTTCATTCGGCCCATGAACAGATTAAACGTACATAATTATCTCTTTTTCGCCTCATTGTTGAAGATCATTTCCGGTGTGAGATGTCCCGAAGTTCCGTCCGTCTTGATCTCAATGACTTCAACTTTCTCAACGCTGATTTTTGTCGTCTCACGCGTTGCAGGCTTTTGATGTTCCATCGAGTATTGCTCATTCGGCTGGTCGGCGTATGGAGCAGACATGTCCGGCGTGTTTTGCTCTTGATAACCTTGGTCCTCGGAGTTTTTGTCATAAATGGGTTCCGCTGTGGACGACACCACAATCGGCTTCAAACTCAAGGGCAACTCCGCCGCAATCGAGGTAGTTGGAGTCGAGGGCGTAGTACTACTACTGCCATATGGGTCCACGTTCCCGCGTTGGGAGATGTCGTTCACTTCATCGTCGATGAGCAGGTTGCGTTCGGAACTTTGTTCACCCACCTGGGAATTGACGCTATGGATTTCGGGAGTCTGAGTCACGGTTGTCACGTCGACCATCTCGGTTTTCGATTCCAGCTCCGTATTCGTGGGTTCATCCGCCGTTTTGTGCTTCTCGAGACGCATCTTCTCCTCCATCTCCTGGAACTTCAGAGCGAGATACCTGCGGAGACAATTACATATTACCAATGACTTTGTAACAAGTGGTAGTCGACTTACTTGTCCACGATGGGTCCGCTGTAGTCCTCGGGGAATTTCGGCGTGAAGGGCAGAATGTACTTGTAGAGACGTTCGTTCAGCACGTACAGCTGCGACGTCGTCGAGCACTTGACGTTGAACCACCAGTCGCAGGTGAGCGCAATCTGAAAGCAGGTGGAGAGCAAAGTGGGGCGAGAGAAAGAGACTCGTCATTTAATTTAGAGTCACGAACGTGTCTTGCGAGTGGTTTAATTGCCATTCGCATCCCTCTCGCTGTGGGCATCCACCCGTGCATCAGACACAGTATCCCTTTCGCCCACAAGTGTTTCCGCTTCCGGAGTCACTTCGGTTCGGTTAATAAATTGTTTTAAACTACCAGCAGCACGGCAATTAACTAATTAAGCGAGTGTCTCGTTTGGCGGCTCATTTGCGCCTCTCGAACTCGCGCCCTCTGGGGGCGGTGGTGTCTTTGTCTTTGTAATTAGCTGCTAACATGTGTTCGCATGTTTTTATTCCATTGTGAAATATTGTTCCATTGAGCTCTTGTTGTTTGCGTTGTTGTTGTTGTTATTGCCCCAAGCGTGAAATTTCACACGATGCGACCTCTTGGCATCCCACCCATCCTTAACTCTAGTGCACCGCCCACGGAGTCCTTCGATATCCTCGCCAGGATGCTGCTGGAAGTGGCGTTTAATGAACGCTTAATGAAGTGCACTCGGGAGCATACTTCGATGCCAAGATCGCACCTCGCACTCAAGGACGAGCATCCCACACACTCGCCGTGGTTGTACACTTACGGCCTCAATGGGGCGGATGCTTAAATGTCTTAAAATGCTCCGGGCTTCATTGAATTTCCGCTATTAAACTTTATTTAAGGGCTTTTGAAAATACTTCTCAATAATTCTCGAACGCTTCGGCTTCTGAAGCCGAACCCTATCCCCAATTTTCTGTTACTTTTCTGCTTAATTTAATTGAATCTACTGACGATAGCTCCGGATGTAAGCTGAATTGAAAAATAACCCGAGTGCCTTCTGATGGTCGAATGTAACTGTGAAAGGCTTTTTGGCAATCGGTAACCGAATTAAATTGCTTTTAGCAAGCTTTTCTCAATTAAGAAGTCAATAATAAAAGCCACCGCTTTGCTTTCTCCCATTTGCAGTGTCCGAATCGAACTGCGAGAGCTTACATGACCGATTACAAGCAGACCCAGCCCACACGGGTCTCCCTCAATTGCAATCGAACTGCCATCATGTCTCATTTATTCTGAATCCATATTTTATGATCTTATTTGGAGTGCTCATCGGCATCTCCTTCACTCACCTGGCTGAAGATGGTGCCGTTCGGACAGAGGAACGAGGCCTTGCCCCCGTTCAGGTCGCAGTAGTGCCAGACCTGGCAGTTGGTCTCCGGGTCCCCGAAGAAGCCCTTGTACCGCTGCTCGCCGCAGTTGAACGAGGTCTCCGGGATCTCGGAGTAGTTGGGGTAGTCCACGCCAGGTCGGCCCGTGTTGGGGCCCGGCCGCTTTGCTGTGGATCGACAATGAACGGTTACTCCGCGGTCTTATCGTGGTTCGCTGGATACTCACTGGGTGCGGCAGGCGACAGCACGGCCAGATCCTGTCTGTTGTCCTCCTCGCTGCCGGTCGTGTAGTCGTAGTCCGGAGCCGAGCTCATGTGCGGTGTCTCGTGGTGCTGGGGCGGGTTCGGGACAATCGTCTGCGACAGCTTCAGGTTGTTGAGGATCGTGATCAACGTCTTGATGGAGTTGTCGATGTTGTCCGGCGTCAGGGTCTGCGGCAGGTGGTTGCTGGCCTGCAGCTTGTGTAGAATCTCCGCCAGCGACGAGGAGCGGATGTCCGGCAATTGGTTGGGGTCGGCGTCCGCGGGATGTGGTTGCGGGTGCTTGAGTTGTGGTTGGGGTTGGGCCGGCTGGTACTGGGGAGCGGGCTGGACCTGAACCTCCACCGGTGGGGGTCGATAGGGCTCCACGTGCATCGGAGCCGCGCTCGGCGCCGGGCTGAGGTGCGGCGGCCTCTTGGACGGCTTCGCGTAGTGCTCCTCCTCGTAGTCGTAGGAGGAGGAGGGCTTCGGCTGGCCGGCCGAGGGCGTTGTACTGTAGCTGGACTGCGTCTGGTACACGTACTGCGGCGACACCGACTGCTGGTGGTCCGGCGAGTGGGTCGGGTGCCTGGTGGGGTAGTTGGGAGCCGGCGTGGTGTAGTGGGCGATCGGCTGCAGGCGCACGGTTTGCTGGCTCTTGTAGTGCGGCCTCGGTGTGGAGGCGTAGTGCGTGCGAGTCGGCGGGTCCGGCGGATGTGGCGACGCCGTCGTTATTACGATGTAGGCCGCCTGCGGTGGGGCGTGGGTGGGCTGAGGCGTCGCCGGGGGCTGGTGCTGATGGTGCGACTGATGCAGTTGCTGGCGATACTGTTGTTGCTGCTGCTGCTCCTCGTCCAGCGATTGCCTCGGCTCGTCAATGATGTAGTCGATGTACTGGGGAGGGCTAGAGGCGGACAATGATTGAGAATCAATTGACGGTGGACATTATTCCATTAGGTGGAAGGGGAAAGGTTGCATTATTTTGTGTGTTATACGATTATGCTCAAGTCAATTGACACAGTTAATGGAAATGAATGTTATGAGGATGCCAGTGAAGTGAAAAGCAATGGACGAATGGTAGAATGCTACTCTCGACCTTCTTCTTTCGAAACATCCTCATCGCGTTCGAATGTTTGATTCTTTACCTGCCGCCCTTTGGGTACTTCGGGGCTTTGGTCCTGGGACGATGCGGCTGCTCGACCAACTCCACCGCGGCCGACGGACGAGCCGGAATGTGCACGACTCCCTGGTGCGACTGGGGGTGGGGCTGGTGGTTCGCGGGCACAGCCAGCTCGGGTCGCGAGTACACCGCATGTCGGATGGGGCTGTGCTGCGGGTAGTCGTGCTGCGGCGCCTGGGACGGGTGGTGCATCTCGACGAGGCCGCCGCCGACGTCCTCCAGCGGCGAGGCCGTGGAGCTGATTACGAATATCTGGGGATCCACGTGGTGCTGTTGTTGTTGCTGCTGCTGCTGCTGCTTGTAATACTGATGTCGCTGCCGTTCCTTGGAGCGTTCGCGGTTCTTCTGCTGCTGCTTGTTGTGACGCTGCCGCTGCTGCAGGTAGAGCACGTACTTTTGCTGCGGTGTCATGTTGTCCGCACTCAGGTATTGCTCGGCATCGAAAAAGTTCTCCGGTTTCGGCGGCCGGAAGTGCGGGTGCTTTGAATGTGGATGGTGGAGATGGTGATGTTGCTTGCGGCTACTTCCCGGCGATTGCTGCAATTGCAGTTGCTGTTGATGCTGATGCGGTTGCTGCTGATGTTGATGTGGTGATGATAATAATGGCTCTGATGCTTCATTGATTACATGATAGATGGAGCTACAATTAGCGAAGGAAAATCGAAATGAGTCCGGTCGGCGGTCGCATTTACAACAGCTGTTGGCCGCTTGCCGCATTTGCAGACAGCAACAGCGGTTGTCGATGTCGGTGGAATGGAGTGTGGAGAATGAGGAGGAGGGGCTGAAGTCGTTGCCGTTGTCTACCGTTTCTCGGATTCGTTATTTGCCCCGGAGTAATTTATGACATGGATTTCCAATTTGTTGTTACATTATGTCTCTGTTTGCCCGCCTCCCGTTGCCCACGCCCCCCAGCACCGCGCCTCCCCCTACGAGCGAACGATGCAACAGCAGAATCCAATCACAATTGCCACTCGGTGATTTCGCAAATGCAATTGCATTCGCCCGCGGGCTCTTCCAGTTGAGGAGGGGGGGCTCATGGGAGATGGTGGGGCAACTGTTGTCGATTCATTTAATAACTTCAATTACATGTGCCGAGGTGACATTTTCTCCTATTGTCTGAATTGAAACCCTCCCTCTGGTTCGATGAAACATGACTGATGTATTTAATGAGGTGAAGATGTGAAGGCCTGAACCTCTAAAACTATCTGTACTTCAGGTTACTTGGTCAATGAGGATCAAATTTGTTTACTTGATTCCCTTCACCTTTGCCGTATTGCAGTTTTAGATTTCCATCAAAAATATTTAATATTTGTGCCTCTTAAAATTCACCTTTCTTTCAATAAAGAAGGAGATTAGTGTAATCGAATCCTGAGAACTCCTGGGAACCTCTTCACTATAGTCTTTGATGGAAGGGTTACCTTTCATCCTCAGGCCCAATCAAAGGAACCCCCTGTATTTATTGGTTTATTACCCTGTTGTTAGGGCCATATCTCATCTGCCTAAGTGGCTGGTCGTCGTCGTTACGTTCCAAATTCCATCCCCTTTCTCTGAACTCTCGTCAACAATGAGACTTTACATGGAATCAATAAGAGGCAGCAAAGTTAACAAAAACGTGCCGACGGCACTCAATTAATTTCACACGATGTCTGGGAAGTCGCAGAAGCCCATCGTGCGCCCATCATCTCCTTATGCTCCCATCGCCTTCTGGCGCTGCCTGGTGAGAAATGTCTGCCCCCCGGCAGGACAGATAGATAGACAACAGACAGACGGATGTACGGAGGGAGGAATTTATTTGTCACTCCCGGGTCATAAATTGCATTGTTCGCTCCACGTACCTCGATGTCGGATGGACGGCCGTGGCCGGAGACGGGCCGGCGGTGACGGCGACGAACTGCACTTGATGCTGCGCAGGATGCGACGACTGTCCCGGAGACGTCGCCGGTGGCAGAGCGTAGTCCGTTTGCTGCTGATGGTGGTGCTGCTGCTGCTCCTCGTCGGCCGTCGGCGGCGCACTATCGCCGTTGTAATGGATGGCGTTACTGGGGCCCGGACCAGGACCGGGGCCAGAGACGTTATCGCCGTCATTTGTCGGGTCCAATGACGTGTAGATGATCGGAATGAAATGGCCCGGCACGGTGTTTGAGGCTGTGAACGGCGACAAATGGTTTTTCGACGGCTTCACACGCTGGCGGAACTGCTGCGGACGGCGCTGCTTCTGCGGCGGCTGCTGCAGTTGCCCGGCCCCACTCGGCTGGTAGACGAGGACCGAGTTATGCTGCAAGAGCCGACGGGCGGACAAGCGATAAGAATAGGGAGACAATCATAATTTAGGTGGGATGCCATCCACTTACTTTGTTGCCGTTCGCCGCCGCCGACCCCGTGGGTCCGCTGGGGGCCGAGGGGCCCGACGAACTGGGGGCCAACAGATGGAGCACCGGTGTCTTGTTCGCACCCTCCTTGGGGCCCGCCGGCACCGGATGCTGTCCGCCGTACGAGATCGAGTGGTAGACCTCGCCCGCGCTGGGCGGAAACTGCTGTCGTTGCTGTTGCTGCTGCTGCGGATAGTGGTATTGGTGTTGTTGTTGTTGGTACTGCACGTCGTTGCCGGTCGCCGCCGCGGGCACCTTCATGTGGACGTACGCCGTCGGTATGGGGATGGCGCCGGGCGGCGGCAGGGGGCCAGCGCTGTCGGCAGCATGTTGCTGCTGCTGTTTTGGCTGTTGGCGACGAGATTTACAAGCGAAACCGATAATTTACTTTTCACATTAATTGTGCGTGTTCTCGCGCCCTCCTCCCCCACGCCCCCCACTTACCCGTTGCACCGCGTACTGCTGGCTCTCGGGAAACTCGGGGGCCGGCAGGTAGAAGGCCATGTAGGGGATCAGGCGGCGGTTGCGCTCCGAGGCACTCAGGTCGGAGTCGCCCACCAGGGTGGCGTTGTCGCCGTGGTGCGACAGGTGGTGGAGGTCGTTGGTTGAGTTGTCCGGGCTCCTGGGGCCATTGTCGGGCGCTACTTGGATGGCTCGAATCGACCTCGAAGTGGCTGAGAATTGAGGAGAATAACCATATATTTATATTGAGTGAGATAGGTGAATCTTATTCAATACCGTATCATAACAGATATTAAGGCATTGTCTACCCTATTAAGCCCGGTTAAGAATTATGGTGGTTCTTTTCATATTGTTATTTTTTCTAATTATTAAAAATACTTTATATATTGAACGTTATTGATAGGGTCGTGTAGGAATGTGGATTTAGTCTATCCTAATAAGATGACTTGTCTTCGTGAACCACACCATTTCTTTCCCCAGAAGACAACTCCCCTTCTTCACTCTTCACAACCCAAAACCTCTCTCTCAATGACCTCTAGTATCGTTGGTCTCTTCCTCATGATGAGAAGTTTCCTCGACCAAGTACCAGCCACGTACGATCATGAGGCGATTCTAGGTTTTTTTTTATTTTTTGGAACAATAAAGTTTTCGATTTTCCGACAAACGAAACTCTTTCTCAGGAACTTCTTTTCTAAAATTGTCAAAATTATTTTGAAGGGAGACAAATTTGTAATTTTAATAAAAATTCTTTGAAATCAATTAAAGTTTGCATAAATATATTTTGGATTACTCTTTCGAGTGCAAATTCAAACCATCAGAGTACCATCTTCAGATGCAATTAGACAAAATTCAAACAATATAAAAATCCAACAATTATGTCAAAATTCTCGACGACCTCCAACCGCCAACTGAGTACACGCAGCTCCGACATCGACGCGCTGGCCCAGCGCGGCTACAACATCGGCCACAAGATCGGCGAGGGCTCCTACGCGACCGTGATCACCGCCGGCTATGCCGACGACGCCGGCCATGGCGTCCACCTCGCCTGCAAGATCATCGACAAGGCGAAGGCGCCCTCGGACTTCGTGCACAAGTTCTTCCCGCGCGAGCTAGAGATCCTCACGAAGATCGACCACCCGAACATCATCCAGATCCACAGCATCCTGCAGCGCGGCCCGAAGATCTTCATCTTCATGCGCTACGCCGAGAACGGCGACCTGCTGAGCCACATCAAGAAATCGGGGCCCGTGGAGGAGCTGCAGGCGAAGGCCTGGTTCATGCAGATGGCCAAGGCGCTCAAGTACCTGCACTCGCACGACATCGCCCACCGCGACCTCAAGTGCGAGAACATCCTGCTCTCGAAGCGGCTCAACATCAAGCTGGCCGACTTCGGGTTCGCCCGCTACTGCTGCGACGACGCCGGGCGCGACATCAAGTCGGAGACGTACTGCGGCTCCGCGGCGTACGCGGCCCCCGAGGTGGTCTGCGGGCGGCCGTACGACCCGAAGCTGGCCGACGCCTGGTCGCTGGGCGTGATCCTGTTCATCATGCTCAACGCGAAGATGCCCTTCGACGACAGCAACCTGAGCAAGCTGCTCGACGACCAGCGCAACAAGAAGTTCGCCTTCCGGCGCAAGCTGCAGGACCACATCACGGCCCAGGCGAAGGCCACGGTCGCCGTCCTGCTCGAGCCAGAGCCGCACGCGCGCTGGAACCTGCGCGAGATCCTCAACTGCAGTTGGCTGCGAACCGAAGAGGAGGAACCCTTGGCGTAATCGTGACACAAAAATCCCGTCGTTTGTATCTGACGCACATTCGCGACTCTGGACCACCCCAGCTCCAGTCTTGCGAATGCGACTCTTTGATCTGCAAATGTTAGATTGATTCCCACACGATCTCTATCTCTGATCTCTCTGATCTGTGAAATTGCCTTCCTTTCGAATGTACGACGCTTTCGGACAGCTTTCCAACTACTTCCCGCTCTCCCCTGTCCTTCGGAGTCCGGGACCCGGCCATAGTGGCCACAGCAAATCATAAACAATAGAAATTCATCGAAATTTGTAAATTGCAGATGTGTGTTTATTGAACGGATATATTCCAGCCTCGGCCTCTCCTAGCAGGGGCGAAGGTTTTGTACCTTGTGCCTTCCCAGCAATAAATTGTGAGTTATCAAATTCATTTTTCATATCGATTGTTTTACTCTCGCTGCATCGTGGTCGTATGCGAGGTGGAAGTTTGGGCAGACACAGGAAGAAGTTCTCTCTGACAGGGGAATTCTCATCATAAGAGTCCATTTCGAGTCGTCTTCTCATTCGCCTCATTGTCCATACGACGAGTTGTACGAAGTTTCGCATCCATTTCTATTATTTTGAATTACACTGTAAAACTTAGCCTACAAATTGCGAATTTCCGAAAATGGGGGAGAATGCAAAACGGAAAACTTCGCACGAAGCCATTAAAGACATTGCGCGTCCTGATTTTATGTCGCAACTTTCGGGCGAACCCGCCGAGCGGCGTAAATAAGAATTACCCCAAGAAGTTTCGTAGTCCGCCCCCGGAGCTCTTTTCGCACTCGCCAATAATCGTTTGAATTTCTAATTAAGTCCATTCTCAGCAATAACCACCGACTGGAGACACATAACGCATCATCGGAGCCGACTTGCAGGTAACGTGTGTCACGTCACGTTCCTTCGAGGCGACGCCGTCACTGCGGCGAACAACTCTAATCATTTGGCCAACATGCAAACCAACTCCTCCTCCAGCTCCTCCACCCCGATCGACCTGTTGGCGACGGCTTCCGTTAATGGAAGCCGCAGCAACTTTGTCTTGTCTTTTGTTTGCCCAGCTTTGTTGCTGGCTAATGTTTATGTTGCCGCTGCCGCAGCACGTCCAGGACTTCAGGAGGCGACAGAGACACGGCAGCCCGGCTTCATTGTAAGCTGTCCTAAATAATAAACCTCCAGTCGACAGCATGTGTCTCTGTCATGTTCTCCGCCCTGACTCCTTCTTTAACTGACTACTGCAACTTTCAGCCCGAAATTTGTTGGACCCGAATGTGCATTAACCATTAATTGTCTGTTGCCACTGTTGGATTGTGTCTGGGCTGGGACTGGGGACGGCCGCCTGATGGACATTTCGTGCCAGTCGGCGTCTTCCCAGGAAGCTCGAACGACCGATCCACGCCATTGCGAAAACACCCCAAGACGTTGGCCGTCCTGCTCCCATGGCGTTTCGTAATTCGTGGCTTAGCAAAGTTGTCACCACGGAAGCAACTTCCGGAGTCCCATAATAATTAGCATAGGCGTTTCTCCACCCCATGGCTGGGGTCGTCTGTCGTTGGCCCATATTCGATGGGGATTATTGGTTGTTGCTCGTGTTGTTGTTAGTATTGTTATTGCTGGCGACGTGTGTCAGTCACACGTTCCGCCCAATGGCCTGGAAGTAATAATAATTGAGCAGTCAACGAGTCAAGATGGCTTGCGTTTGCGAACGAACGGGAGCGACGATTAAATTAATTGTTTAAGCACCGGCTAATGCTTTGTCCTCATCATCCTGGTATTAGGCTTAGCAGACGTTGTTGTCGTCATCGTCTTGACGGATGTTTGCACCGGCTTCTGCTTAATTAACCATATTAAATATGTTTCGTCAATCACTCCTGACACAAAATATTGGCAATAGCATTCAAAATCGCCTCTTGAATGGAATTTTCTTCCCTCTAATATAATGTGTCCAGTCTTCAATACTAACCTAGGTGTTGTTTGCCCCTGGGTTAGTGGCCGAATGTGTTCGCAGTGGGGGAACCAGTCTTGGTCGGGCGTTTGAGCCCAGGTGTACCGCACGATGGTCGAGGCGCAATTATTTCGACCGCTTGATTGTGCTGCTCGGCCATCGCCATCGTCTCCAAGTGTCGTTGCCATTCGCAATTCCGAGACACTTGAGCCGAGAGTTTTTTGTCTCGTTTTGTGTCGAATACTCAAATTAATTAATTTAGCCCAGAAACCAGCTGCTGCCGCTTCCACTGCCGAACATGGCCACGCATCTCAAGAGAATCGACTATTCACCACCCGGCGCCTTCATCAACTCGGAGTCGGTGACCAACGTCGACACAAAAACATCGCTTGGTAACACTGGGTGATCGAGGCTCGAATAGCGGACTATTCGCGTTCCCAATATGCAAAGGCAGTTTGGGCGATCGCAAACAACGGCCAACAACTGGAAGCAGTCGAGGACCAGGTCTTCGCCTCCTTCGGACCCCGTCCTCGTTAAAGACAGCCCCATGGCTGGTGGTGTCTCGCGATCCGATTATTCTCGCAAATAGTCATAAATTTCGGCGTCCACCGAGAGCCGAACTGGATGGAGCCGCGGACGTATTTCACGCTGCCCTCCAGCTGAACGGCGGGTCCTCGGCGTCTCCATCTTGCTCTATGGTGTTTTATGAATACGAGAAAACCAACCAAGAGTCGTTTGGTCGCAGTCAATGGGAGTTCATAAAAATGCTGCTGCGCCAATTGTTATTATTATTTTGCCCCATTGAAGCGAGATCGGCGATTGGACTCTGTGACTTATGCTAATTTGCAGAAATTAATTAATAGTGCTCGTTACTGGAACGACTGCAATGGAAGGTAATGGTACTAAAGCCACGATCTCATTCTTCTCAATATGCTGTCCTTTGACTTGAGACAATAAATGGTCCAACTGGGGAATCATTTCCTACATCTTGGTTTATAGTACAGTGTTTTTATTTATAGTTGGCCTATAAAACTGTAAATATATGGGTCTCTAAATAAGAAATATAAACCAGCAGATAAAACCTTAGGAGGGATCTGTTATCTACATAGAAGAGGAAACCTGCGAGACGATTGGGCAAAAAACCAATATTTGATTTCCGCCCTTTCACGGACGTCAAGCTGCTGACAGACCAGGCACCTGACTCTCTTAATCTCTTAATATGCAATAAAAACCGCATTGATTTTCATATTGAGACAAACGTACATACATTCATATATGTAACTCCGATAAAATGTTAACCCCAGTTCCACTCTACTCTGCGGGGCAACGGCGTCGACAGCGGACGGATGTTGCAAGCAAAGCGGCTGCCAACGTCATTGAGAGCGGACGGTAATAAATGTGAAATTCAAATAGAATCCGCTCCAATAGAAGTTCACAGAACAAATCATGCGCTCGACGGGCTGCAGTCGGTCGGAGGGGACCCAACACGGCTCTTTGACGTCTCCGAGCCAAGGTCGTCCGCTGCTTCAAAAGTCGTTCATCGCCGCGTCGTTCGCCAAAATCGTGATCTGCTCCAATGCGACCGGTGGAAGCAGAACATGACGCGATCATTCCCTTCACTCCTTCTCCTCGCGGTTGTTCTCTCGGCCAAATGGAGATCAACCGCAGCCGTCAACCACGCCGACTTTAGTCACAATTACGAGGGGCGCAATTGAAAAAGTATCATTGACTGCAATCTGCAGTTCCGGCCACCGCCAAATTCGCCAGAATCCCAGATTCCTTTCCTCGATTTGTTTTCGATCGGGTGGTTTTTCTGCCGGAATCAATGCCGTCAATTATTTTTTGATCTCACTTTTCGATTAGAATTCTTGGAAATAAAATTCTTCAGTAATATAACTCTCATACTCTTAAATAAATAAAGGTTATGGGTTCTGTTGGAAGTGGAACAGAAGATCAGTCGGATGTACAGAGTGTCGTGACGCCTACATAGTACATTTGAATGGAAATGCTTCGAAAGGTGTCGCAAGAACCGAGGCTGACTTTTAATTAGAACGTCTAGTTTCGTTCGGATAGGATCTGCAATTAGTCACGCCGGAGTTGTACTTTTTGACGAGGCAATCGTGGACTAATTAGAGCCGGGTGCTTTGACAAAGCGAGGGAGAGGGCTGGACCCGCACGAACTATAGTTGGGTAGCAAGTAGTCGTTAGTTTTAGTATCAATCACAGCGAGCTATTTCCATGTCTGCAACAAATCGCACCATGACATGACACTAAATGGTACTTTGTAGTTGAGGCGTGGTGAATTTGCACAATCCACCACACCAACAACGCCGAACTCACTGCAGTTACTTGGCTCACTCGATACAGTTTCGTTAGTTTTTATTTCTTACTTTGGTTGGTACAAAGAGGTGTATTTTATGTTCCTGTGGAAAACTTTACTACCGAGTTTGTTAGTTCCACTATTATTGTCTCATGGAAGGTTTGACAATAAAAATATTTTGTACATTTTCAAAAAAAATATCGTTCCATGAAACATTGCATAATATTGCCTAAATCCAGTAGGAAATATATTTTCGTTTTGGATAAAATGGTTAAAATATTATATTTCAATGGCTTATGAACACGAACACGTCTTTAATAACTCATTACGGGTAGTTATGACGCAATTACAACGATAGTGTAATTAATTTATTTACTCTTGTTTTGTAACCAAATGTGTGTGCCATTATCTGAAGTTAATTCTGTACTTATAATGCTTTGGTAACAAGGAAGGATCTCTGACATTTTTTAATAATTGTGAAGTAATCGTGTTGGATAACACAATTTTGTTTAACATACCTGTGTAAATATATTATTGTGACTTCAGAAAAAATTTTGCTTTCGAAAACACAGAAAGAAAATCCCAATTGAATGAAAAAATTACAACAAAGCCCAAAATATAAGAAAATGGGTTGATGTAAATAATCGGTAAACGATTTTTTCCGTGCCTGCGATCCCATAGAGATCGATCGATTGTTCAATATAAACTAATCCACATTCTTCATTTTATATAACAAATCAATACTAAAAATACCTTTTCAATACATCGACTCTGTATAGATAATGTAGACTTTGCATCTGTGAATGCGTTTCGTGACTAAGATGAGGATTTACATAGAAAGATAGATGAGCTGTGAGGCGTAGCATGTGGTGATTGTTTATCAGATCTGAAAAGGCGCCAAGGAGTGCTTCGAGAACCAAACAGAAGTGCCATGCAAATGCTGGTATCTAATCTTCTTGACATATCGCATTGTGGCGCAACCGCAGCCGAAACGACTTCTGATTTTCGGTGTCCACACGAAGGCGGATAAGACGAGTGCTGACTCCAGCAGGGAGGGAGGATAAACGAGTGTGGGCTTCGCTGATTGCTCATTGGTGTTCGCATTCGTGGCTACTCAAAGGTTGCTCACCTAGAGTGGCTAGAAATGTGGCTAGAGTGAAGTTGCTGAAAATTCAGGAAAACGAACATGTCGCGGGTTCCCCATCGGGCGCTTTAATAAATTGACTCCTAGTCGCAGCAGCCGGTTGCGGCCCTCGATCGGCGCAGCTCGCGAACCCGATCCACTGAACTCGAAAACGCAGACCGAAAGTGAACGGCCCGTGGATGGCGCAATCGCGCGTGTCCCGCCAGGCGGAAAGAGGGCGGGGGCGGTCGGTCGGCTGGTCGGTTGGTCCGTGTACTGCCTTTCCAACTGTCAACCGCTCTAATTGTCGAATGCAATGAGGCGCGCACATTTAATTTGTCGTCCGTCCGCCCCTCCTCCATCCCAAGTCAAGCATTTCGGCTTGTCTACAACCTGCACCGAGCCTGAAGACTCTCGGTTCCGACCGACTGCAGCAACGTGGTCACTGCGAGGCGGCCCGTCGGCTCTTGGCCATGCAATTGCAATTGGTTTATGCAAATCCCGTCTCGCACTCGGACAGAGTTCGTTGCCCTCAGCGCCCTCCTCCCTTCGGTCGCACCTTCGCATCTTCGTCCGACTTCCGGCGTCTCGCTAAACACTCGAATTTCCATAAAATGCTAATCAACGTCGTTTCGAGGCAAGGCCGAGGCCCACCGTGACTGAGACCGCTGGGCTCTTCGCGTCGTTTCACGGTCAGCTCGATCTGAGATCGCAGCTTTAATTGCGATCGCTTACGCCGGTGTTCGCGGGGAGAAACTTAGCCAAACTTCTGCCTAATTGATTTCCGACTCTTGCGAAGAAAGTTTGGCCAACGCTGGAAAATCTCGCCATTATCCCATTATCAAGTTAGATAATCCGATCTGCGATCTCGCAGGCTTTCAATTCTCCTCTTCATCCTCTCCTTCGCGGCTCGGTCGCCGTTCGCCAATTAAAATGAGATCATCTTTTGATTATCTCCGTCTTCGTTTTGCTCTCTTCCATTAATTACGCCCATTTATCTCCGTTTTTGTTTTTATATCCATTCGTTTAGCATAAATGGCGAATTGTTATGGGATTTGAGTTGGTTTGATTCCGCATGCTGGCGGAGATTTACAACCCATATTGTTCATATATTCCCATCCGCAATGCCTTTCAACTCATTATAATCTGCCTATCACATCTTTGTATTAGGTAAGAGCAAATGTCCGTCGTCCTTTTGGAAGACGTTGCGGAAGGGAAGTGATTTGGGTACGGGAAGTTTTTCTTTTTATACTGAAAGTTGTTAAATCATCGTTAAAAAATCTAGTTTAGTAATTAAGAAGATTTTCACTCGTAGCTAACATTGAGGTAATCGTGCCAATATTTAAATCTATACCAAATCAAACAATTCCATCTCTCGCTTAGAACCGAGTTGATAAATAGGTCATGAAATAGAATCAGCGACAGTCGCGGGCCCAGATCCGATGTAGCCACGAGTTTGTCGACGAATTGTCTCCGTGTTTGGATTTGAGACTATGCGGCAGTTCTCACAACCCAGCCCCAATCGGCATCGCGAATTAGTCATGTTTGCGAGCCGTTCATTATTGTTTATTTGTTTGTTTGTCTGTCTGTCTCGAACGTCTGTTCTCCCGGAGTTCAGAGTCACGCCACAAGTCGCTAACTGCGGTCAGGTCGTGGCGAATGCTCCCGTAATTATGAGCTTATGGGCTGCTGACCTCGTGATCCGGGTCCGCCCACGACCCGCACCCACCCCACACGCCCGGTGCTGCCGATTGCTCGAGCGACTTGCGTGTTCCGTATCTGGGTTGCGATTGCGGGGCAGGACCTCGACTGGTTCACACTGGTGGTCCAACGAAAGGCGGACCTCCGGCTGCTCTACGTGACGACCACATTCTTCTGATGAAGTTGAAGTTTTGACGTCCAGGGGCTCGCAATAAATCAGCTGGAGCCGCTGGAGCGAAGGTCAATTTGCGAAGTCTGTGACCGCGAGCGGATCCGCGGGCCCTGAACGAAAACAATGCATCGTTATTTATCGATCGCTCCCAATTGATCGAGCCCGTCGATCCGTCCGAGGTTTTCCTCCATCGACGGCGAAATGACGTGGTCTGTTCGCGCCGAAAGCCAAATCGCTGTTGTACTTAAAGTCGTGTCAATTTGCGCTCATGAACGGCATATTTGTAGCTAAACGCGCGTGCTCATGCGCATGCGCAAGGCTGTGGTCTCCATCGATCTCCGAGCAAGCGCCGTTTCTGAGCCGCGCTCCAAATTCTGCGCACTGGAGTGAGAAAATTGCATAATTCGCCTCCGGCGAATGATTTGGGGAGGCTGAGAAGGCGGATTAGGGCGAGAAATCGCTATCTGATCTGCACTTCCCCACACTGCGATTGCTGCGCCTCTGTTTTTCTTTCATCTTCGATTTCCTTATCTCGCATTGATCTTCTCATCGACTGTAGTTTTAGTCTATGCAAAATATTTATTTTATTTTATTGCTTCACTGCCGAAGAATGACTCAGTTTTCTTTATGTTTCTTTATGTTTTCTTATGTTTTCGTCTTCCCACAAACATCTCTGCATTTCGCCAAACTCTGCTCATGATTACGACAGTCCTTAGTGGTAGTTATTAGTGACAGTTTATGGCAGTTAATTCGAAGATCGACGGTAGAACCTGTCAAGACGTTGGGCTATGAATCATAAATTTTGATGAAATTTTAGCTCATTAATATCAATTCGAGATTTCATTCATTCCCTTAGTTTTTCTAGTCTTTATTCAGATTTTGCAGACCGTTCAACAGAAGCCATATGTCTTCCAACTATGATAGATAAGATAGGGTTGTCGAACTGTTTCGACAGCTGCCTCCCTCGGAATTATTGCCACATCTGTGCTTCTGGCGCGAAGCTCTACCGCGTCGTTGTTTCCGGAGCCTTCAATTTTGACCCATATTTACGCCGTTTGGCAAGACTCGATGAAATCAGATGCGTGGTCAAAGCGACAACGCCCCAACCCACCCACGACTCTCTCTCACTTGGCTCCGATCTACATTAGAGCGGAGAAGTATGAATGTGGGTCTCTCGAATCCTGCTGCTGAAACCGCAGTTGGCGCAATCTGCCTCTTCCTCATTCGCAGTTATTAATATTCAATTACGTCGCCCTCCACCTCTTGCTCGTCGTATTTGTCTTTATTCCAACTGTTGTCATTGTCTTCGGCGACGGTGTTGTTGTAGTTTCTGGTCACATGTTGTTATTTAATCGCCTCGGTTGTTGTCTCGCGTTTGTGAATATATCGAGTGTGACAAGAAAAGTCGTCAGCTCGCGATTTTTCCTCGCACCGATTACTCAATCGTTACGCCGCTCTGACGTCCACTCGTTATGCGACCGACGCCGCCGCCTCTGTCGGCTGCACATGCGCTCACGCTTCGGTCGCTCCCTCTGTATTGCCCGGCCGTCGATTGTCCGTCCGTCTTTGTCTCGCGATTGGCGGCGCCCGATTTGGGCACGTTTCTGATCGGCGTCTGGGCCGTTTGACTCGAACTTTTGGCCAGAAATCCAATCGGACGGAACTTTTCCAACTATTTTGATGTCCCCGGTCACTTTTGGTTTTGGATCGACTCCTTCACGTTCACCGAAGTCATGACGTTCACAGTCGATTTATGGGGTTTCTGATGACTAATATTTCCTCAACCGAGGCGTGAGATTGACCTCGGACAAGTCTATTGCCTTCCATTGAATATCGAATACTGTTTCAGTATTCGACATGGAAAGTGACTCCAACTTTTCCTGGAGGAAACATATCTGGAAGATCAGTTTAGTAGAATTATTCCATCATCATCTCATGAAACTCTCGCCGAGCCCAACCAACAGACCTCAGGAAGTGTGGAGCAAATGGAATCCAATAAAACAAGTGGAAATTTAAATTCGTGCACTATTCGTCGTCCACAAACACGACCACAACGCAAACTCGGATCCGTCGCGAGGGGCTCGGGCAGTCGGCAGCGGAACCGAATCAACTAAACCGAGGGCAGTGCGAGCCATGGGTTGGGTTTGGATTGGTTGCATTTCCGCTCAAGTAAATATTTGGCGAATAAATTTGCATTTCGTTCCGTGGACGGCGCTCACTTGGCGGCAGATGAATCGCTCCACCGACGGCATCGCGACACCACCACGGAGTCATCATCATCGCCAACAACAACAAGAAACAGCCCATATCGACAGTTGCAACAAGCGGCTATTTTGGCCACAAGCGAACACCTGTCGCAATGCAACTAAAATTCTAAATCGTCCGCCAAAGGTAATCCAAGCACTGGTCGAGTGTTTGGCGAATATAATTCAACAACAACAACAACATCGAGAGCAACAACATTGAAAAGTATCCGACGAATTAGAAATGCATAAATTCGCTATGCTCGCTCCATTGCACAAACCTGCGGAAACCCCAGAGAGAGAGAGAGAGAGAGAGAGAGATAGACATCGAGAGAGAGGGACTGTAAGAGAGGGATGCCATGAACAAAGAGGGAGGGAGAGCGAGACACGCACACATGCACGCACGCACAGATAGTGGATGTGAATGTGTGCGCTCGATTATTTATCTAATGGAAGCGAGCATTCGAAAATCGACGCTCGCCAGACCGTTCGCCCCGGCCCACCGCGGCCATGCAAAGTTCGTAAATGTTCGTGCGGTTCACTTAATGCACCGAACATTATGCGTTTCCACCATAAAACCCACCCCCCATCACCTCTTGGTTCCCCATCCACCAAGGCAACACCAGCCGTCCATCGGCATCAGAGTAGCAGCAGCAGCATCTGAGACCGCGGCGCATGGCGGCTTCCAAACTCCGGCTCCCGATGCTGGGTCATGCGAACGCGGAGGGGCGGGGCTTCTTGGCTCTTATCGGAGGCTCCTTTAGTTTTTGGATTTATACAGAAGAATCCTGGAGTTAGTTGAACTCATGGAGTGATCCTGTAGTTGGTTGAAGGACTGAAGAGTTCCAAAACCTCCATTTGTCGATTGCTCCAAATTATCTAAGATCTCTTCGTCTTTCCCTCTCCCTGCGACCTTTCAACCGCTTTCAACATTTGTTGGCTTTAATGAGCCCCGCAACTAATTAAATTGTTTAGTATGGATTTTGATTGGCCAATGTATGCAAACGTTCGGCTGGGAAAGTGAATAATTCAATTAGTCTCTCACTCCTCGTTTTGTGGCGAATGAGGAAGCAACATTTTTCACATTTTCTTTCCACACGACGGCAAAACGCAATCAAAATTTTTCTCTCTCTCTTCTTCTTGTTTTTCGAAGTCTTCGACCTCGCCTTGTTGTTGTTTTCGTTTCTGCTTCTTCTCCTCGCAGTCCAACCTCGCTTTTGGTTTCCTTCTGAAGAGCTTTCTAAGCAGCCCATGTTTCTACTTCATTGTTGTTATGGTAATTGTTGCTGTTGTTATCGTTATTGTTGCTGCTAATATTTACACAAACAACGACTGCGATAATAAAGTTTTACAACAAATTATTATGCAAAATCGCAGCCTTTTCTTCTGGCTCTCCGAACTTGGACCGTGGCCAGGGGAGCCTCCTGTTGTTGGTGGTTACTTTATTGCAACGTGTTGCTGTAGTTGTTGTTGGCAATATAATTATCGGTTTGGTGAGAATACGTTTTCAGTTAATAAGTCGGCAATTAATAATCGAGTCTCGCCTTTTTGCCTCGGTTTTCGCTCGAATAGATATTTCTCCGTGAGAAAAATCCATCCACACTTTGCATAGATCTCCTCACCTAGATTGTAATATCAGTGTGAATTGCACCATAATGGATGTATGATAAGGCTAGAAATATCGAGACATGGCCTGAGAACATATGTATGTATCTGTCACAGTTTCGATTGATTAATTTTGTAGTCGTAATTGCTTGATAATATCGTATTATAATTGCATGCCTTTCTTTCTTTCAGGTAAGTGAGGACTCGTTTTTCCATGGTACGTGTGCACAACTCGATGTTGACAAAGTATTTTGTTAAATTTTTTTATATTTCTACCTTCCAACCTTTCCAACTTTGGTTCTGAACGACGTTATTTATGGATTGAGTAATTATTAAACGATTATTCCATTATCTCTCGAGTCGAAACGAAGCAGTAGTCATTATCTTTCCATTGTAAATTTACCGTTCTCGGCATGACTTGCATTCCTTACACGCATGAACACCGAGTGGTCGCTGCACAGAGACAAATCCGTTGAAGCCCAACTCCATGAGGCGGCCTCGGCGTCCTCGTCTCCGTTTCCAAACCCAATGTCATCCGCCCCCCGGCCACCCTTCTGACGCGACTTGAAGAACGACTTCCTCTGTGCGACAGCAGGGACGTCGATCGGCGGCGACAACTTCCGAAAGTATGGCAACGCTGCTGCGACTCGTTAGCCGCAAAAACGATCGCTAAAAGAGTGGCGCGCGCTCTCGCCTCAGAAGACTTCTGCAAACGATCCGTTTGGCGAGACCGTCGGCCACGCATGCGCACAACGGTAACATAGAACAGCAACAGCAACAACAACAACAATTGCGGGTTGGACGCGACTGGCGAATTTCGAGACTCCGATGGAGGGAAATTCCCGGCCCGGTCTGTGTTGCCAACACGCCAACAACAGCCGAGCCGAGCTCGAATCGCAATCAATTTTAATTGATGCGGTTTGCACAACGGACCACATCGTCGACGGATCGGATCGCATGCGGGTCTTTTCGAGAGGTTTTGCATTGTTTATTTTCTTTTTGTTTTTCGTCTTAGTTCGACTCGGTTTTCTCGGGTTCTCGTGAAATGCCTGAATTTAAATTTTTATGTTTAAATCGTTGCGATTGACAACTGAGTTGCGGTTTCCTCGATCGGCGTGAGAGCGAAATCGCGCGCCCCAAAACTGACTCCGGAGGTCGCCACTGGCGTCCAACAAAGGAGAGCATCGATCGCAATCGGAATGAATTATGGATGGAATGACGAGATCGAAGTCGATCAAATGAACTCGGAGCATCATGCACGGTAATGCAATGCACTGGAGG
>JAFDUT010000442.1:0-22040 GCA_017309665.1 Coelopa frigida
ACATTAAGATTTTTAATTAAAATTTCGAACTCTTCGTGGGAATATATATGAAGAGGCTTTTTATAAAACCATGAAGCCATCGCTGCAGCTTCATTAATTTTTTTTGATAAAAAGTCGTTTGGACGCATTTTCTAAATAAATTGAATTTATATGTTTTAATGAAACAAATATGAATAACATCGCAATTTTTGAAACAAATTCGTAAACTATTAATATTACATACTATCCGTTATTACCGTTTCCTTTTTATAATGTGATATTTTATATATTATAAAAATTTAATTCGTTTTTTTGCGCACAAGCTTTTTTTCTTGTATCATGTAGAAATTTTCAAAATTCTAGGAAGAATTCTAAGAAGAATTCCCGTTATTCGAAGTTTCATGCAACCGTAAAATTAGCAAATTTCGATACCATTCTGACTATAACCATCGAAATTCACAATGATTGTATACTACTATTTCATTCTAATTGCAATAACACGATGATGGAATGTACTCAAATTTTGAATAACATGAATTAGTTACCTTTGATTCCATTTTCTCCAACCATAGCTCCACATCTTGCTGCCATAAAGAATACATTTTTGGCGGAAGTATGAATTACTATACAATTCACTGCAATTATTTTATAATTCTAAATTATTTTCATATAATATATATCTTAAATTGAATATTTATATAAATATTAATTTTTTCTTTTTCTGACTGCAAGTTGTCCTTGAACCATTTATTAACATATTAACATATTAACATATTAACATATTAACATTTAAATTTAAATTTATTTTATTATCTATGGAATTCAAACATTTATGAATATAATTTAAATAAACAATTTTAAAGACTGTTTACAATAATTTTAAATTGTAAATATACCAAGATCATTAGGGGTATTCACGCTGAATGAGCAGTTGAGCCGATCTACCCAATCCAGTATATTTAGTTAATGTAAAGCTGCTCACTTGACCATCTGCCTTGGCTGGACTCTTTGCGTGAGCAGCTCAAGTTGGGCACTTTAATATGCCAAATATAAAAAAAAAAAATTCAAATCCTGTATGCCATGTATATTTAGGGAATAAAACACTTTTGAACAATATATATTTAACAACTGCATTTTATTTTTTTATTTTACTGAATTTTTTGTTTACATTACATACTATGATCACAATTTGAAACAAGCAAAGTACATTTGTGTATAAGCGATGCTATATGATTTTTAAACGACGCACACATTTGAATTGAAAATAAATACATATATAATGCATAAATCTTAGCACACTTGATGGGTTAATCTTGGTAACAACCTGTCCAGTCAGATGTATGAAGATGTATAAAGCATGGGTGAAGCAAACTCTCACAAATGAACAGTCAATGTTTTTAATGAATACATAAAAACATGCATAAGACATGTTATGCACACATTTCAATATCAAACTATGTCATATATTTAAATAATATCTAGTAAACTTATAACGAATGTCATGCAATGTTTGAAGATCTTTGGAAGAATATCTTTGGAAATTTGGAAAGGATGTCTAAATCACTGAATGCCGTTGATGAATTGGATGTTTTCACTTTGGCTTTAACTAAAATAAAAAAGTTCATTAACTTTTTAATAAAAAAATAATATTAATTTTACAAGCATACACCACACAAAATATGTACAGTTTTACAGCATATTTAGTTATTTCGAGTACTTATTATTAGATGTATGTTTCAACCTTTAATTTTATCACAAATTGAATTGAACAAAATTTAATAAAATGAATATGTAGATAAAATACGATTTAAACTTTTAAAATACAATCCGATAAGAAGAAAGAAGAAACACAGATTACCAGATATGAAACTTCTGACATTTGAGGCTAAACGTCAAAAAAAATCTCTTTTTTATGCGATTGGTGAATACACAGATTGTGTACGTGAGTTCACCTCTTAAACATCAAATTTTGTGAGTTGCCGTATCTTCTGCAGGCATTTGTAGGTTTTTCTATACCAAAGTTGATCCCAAAGAGATATTTTTGCACTTTCCACACCACCATAGAGGTATGCAAATTGGCGCGTTACCGATTTTTTTAGGTGTTCGGTTCCCCTGTAGGCCTATATCACCCTTTTTTTTTGTTCTGAAAATAAAAAAAAACGTTAGAACATTTATCACAAAAATATAATTTATGTCTATGACATAAATTTAATTCAAAATAAACTCATGCAAAGTTAACGCAAACATGCAGCTAAATACATACGAAATAAAACATAACAAAAAACAAGAAAATAACACATAACACAAACAACATGCAGCTAAATACAAACGAAATAAAACATAACAAAAACAAAAACATGCAGCTAAATACAATCAAAATAAAACATAACAAAAGAAAACAAACATAATAACAATTAACATTCAGCTAAATAAAAACAAAACAAAATAAAACAGAGCAAAACATAACAAAGGAAAATAAAGGAAAGAAAAGCTAAGAAAAGAAAAGCGGAGAAAATAAAGAATTAAAGCAAAGAAAGGCAAAAGCAAAGGATAGAAAACCAGAGAAAAGAAGCAAAAGCAAAGAATATAAAGACAAAGAAAATAAATATAAAGAAAAGCATAGAGAAGCAAAGAAAAAGAAATACATAGTACAATAAGGCAATAAATAATGCATGGAGAAATCAGTGAATGATGGAAACCCTAATCACAGATATCTGTGTCCTATCTTCCAAAGCAATGCAAAGCATATGAAGATTAAAAAAAGCACCGACAAATAACCGAAAAAAGAGCCGGAATTGCTAGAAAACTAAAAGTTTATTAAAAAATTACATTTAATCGTAATATACCGAAATAACATAGAACTCAATGCGCATTTCACCAAAATAGAGTTATGGGACAGCAAAAACTGACGTGCAGACGTAACAGAGGATTTCAACCACCGGAAGTTAATACTGACATCGCTAAACCCATTTACTAGAGGAACTGCTGCAACAAATGCAGAGCACATACGGAGATGTAAACCTCTATAAGTGTTTTTTACACACAAAATTTTATGCTTTGAGTTAGGAAGAGATATATCTCTGTTATAAAATTAAGAGAAGAAAATATATTCGAACACCGTATGAACAGGGCCAATAGAATATCGCTGTTACAATTTTGTACAGCAAACGTATGGTGATATATGCCTCATCTTGTTAAATAAGTACTGACTGACGCCAACTCTATGACAAGCACCTGGAAATAGTTCACAAAATTCGGCATCTAATTTTGTGATTGAAGTAATAAATAAGTCCGGAGGTTGATAAGCCGAAACTCACCATATTGCTTTTCAATGCTAAACATGAAGTTATTGGAAAGAACTTCAATCTCCGAAGTAAGGCAAAGGATGTACGCAATGTGAAGTTTGTATAACTTCAAGTATAACCAACCGCACACATAAGCAAAGCATTTTGTTTAAGAAAACAGATTATCATGTCAATATCAATATCTATTTGTTGAATAAATGATGTATCTGGTCTCGGCAAGCTTTGGAAATCCTGCCAATATTCATTTTGAAGAATTCTTTCATCACAGACATTTTCCAGTACATCAATTGATTCAAATTTGAAGAAGGTTGCGTTTCGGGCGCTTCGAAGTGTCTTGAAACAGATTTACAATTTCCATTGACAACTACCTTAAGAAGTCGAAGCCCCCAAACCTGTTGAAATAAGTTACAAAACATATATGGAGTTATCTTGGACAATTACCTCCACCCCTCCTTATTACCCCAAAGAAATTTTCGATTGTTGTCTTGGCAAAGAAGTCCGTGTCTTTAAATATTGGAAATGTCTCTGCGACAAAAAATGCCACAATCGTGTCAACTACTTATATTCAACAGCCAACCATTTATGAATGAAAAACTTTTTGTAATGTCAGAACCCTTTTTGTCCTCAACTTTCATTGAGCGTAACAAGGTTTTTGCTCCTTTTAGAAGTTCCCATTGCTCTTCAGATCCCACAAACACTTTTTTCGATGGAAATACAACATCAAGTTCCATGCTATTAAAAATATTGAATAAATTATCAAAAAATTTTATATATTTTACGGTATTAAGGGTTGTAGGTGCTTGTGAAGCATCTATAACCCCTGAATTGTATGCAGTTAACATCCCGCACGCGACTGTTTGGCTAAAAAGTTGTGTGGCCAAATACACCCTCATTTTAAGAAAATTATCGAGGGTATATATGTTTGTTAGTTAGTTTAGGTGCACATCGTATTGAGGACTTAGAATCTATTTCATAAAATTTAACGATGTCTTGCCACGAAATTCTTCCATTATTAAAAATTATCAAATTCTTTTGAATTGGCTAAACAATTCCGACTACTCTTTAAAAGATGAGGAACATCATGAAAAAACATAATTTCCTCACCATTTACGGTGAAATATGGATGCTCTTCATTAACCCCCAAGAGTCTTGCAAAACTAAGGAAATTCGATCCTTGATCGCAAACAAATTGGACTGGATGCAGATTAATGTTTTGAAGTTGTGTTATGGCTTCAAAAACATATTTTTTTAATATATCACTTTTGCAAGAGCCATGCAAAAGGAAATAGGCGAATGGTTGTTTCCAAAGTACTCCACCAATACCTTGGACCATTAGTGTCAGAACACTATTAGCAAGTCTAGAAGTCCGGTTTTCATCACCAAAGTCTTCTAGACCAATTATCATATCACTTCGCCTATTATACTGCAGATGCGTTTTCAACGACATTTCGTCGCAAGCTATTGAACGAATCTTTGTTCTGCAGTAAAGCCCCGGCTCAATAACTCCAAAGCTTTTATGGTGCTAGATGAGCACCCTGGAGACTTTGGCCAATTAGAAACGAATTCGTGAAGAGTTCGTTCTTGTGGCCAATTGAATGTTGGTTTTAAAAACCTATATGCTAAGGGCGATAAAAAGAAAACTCCCAGTGCCATTGTCTTCAATTGTTCATCATACCTACGCCCATTTGGATGACGAGAATTGTTACGAAGACTATTTTTTACACACACCGCGAGATGTGTGGGAAGTTTTGAACATAGTTCCTCAATGGGAAGCTCATCAGTTCTCGAACTGATAGCACTCTTATCAGATAATTCCTTATAATCTAACTTCAGTTTTTCAATGGTTATATCACGTTCCAGTATTTGTTTTTTTAAATATGCAATTTCCTCACTCATTTTCGTTTGGTTGTTTTTATCTCCTCGCGAAGTTTTAACTTGCGAGGAGTATGATCACTAAGACATTTGTCAGTCTGCACCTCTCTACCAACAACCGCACATAAAGTGCTATCAACCTCTCCGGAACTCAAGAGATTGTATGTTGGCAGAGGTCTTTCACTGAGTGCAGAAGAACTCGTCAAAGCGTCATTTGAATTAAAAGGTTGTATAGAGTGAGGTGTTATCTTAAAAGGAATATCAAAAGAGTGCTCAGCATTAAATGCAAATTTGAGCTGAGGACATGAAAAATCTGCACCCGCCGTAACTCTGAATCTACCAATGCACTATCAACTGCCAAATTAGTACAAATGCTATTAACTAAATTCAAATCTGGAACAGCATTAACCTTAAGCCTTTTCTTGAATGCCATCTTAACGGAAAAGTGCTTCTGGCAAGCGTAAATGCGTTTGGGCGTTGGCCCCTTCACCCCAAGTAGAAGCATCCATTCTTTTCTTCTACGCATAAAATAAATTAGATGAAAATACATAAACTACATATTAATTAAATGCATATTTAAATTAATAAAATACATAATGAAGACGTATCGATATCAACATACATACAGCTGCACTGCTCTAACATATATTGTTCAATAATGACCATCCCAGCAAACAACATAGCTAAACGTTGAAATAACAATTGTAATCAAATTTGTTTACTGGGATGCAACAGGAGGTGGATTAGCAAAAGCGGAATTCAATATATATACATGAAACTATATTATATACATACATTACACATATCAATCGAAATTATTATATACAACTCTAATTTTGTCTAAAGTTGATTTACCTTGAAATTTGTGTCTTGTCATCAGGAAAGACGTGAAGTATTTCAGCATCCATACACTTAAGAACACACTTTCTTTCGGTTGGCATCTTAAACAAATCTTAAACGAAACAAGCAAAACACTTCAAAACAAATTTACAATCAATGCACCTTGCGCTTGCACTTGACCCAAATTCTTTTATATTTTTTTAAAAGCGCGGGAAATTGTAAGGTGAAATTTGGTCTTGTGTTCGTGTTGCTACATAATTTCATTTCTTTTAAATCAATGTTTATTTAATATCATGAATATTACATTTGCATATGTTTCCTAAATTTTCAAATATAATATATATTTAAAAATATATATATTTATCTAAAAAAGAACAATAAATGGTCCATGCATATACATAGAACTCAAAGAAAAGCCATTCAAAAGTTTAGGACAAAGTGGCATCTCCTGAACTCGTTTTTGGTGAATAAAGATCAGCTGTTTCTCAATTTATTTGCCATGACATAATGGCAAAAAAATGCAAAATATTAGAAATGGAATCTGAGATTATATGAATATAAGGAAACACAGCAATGTGAAATATAACTCAAAAGATCTTAGGCTTTATCTAGTTTTCATAAAATACTGTGAGAACCTCTTATAATGAGGATTTAGGATATTTAAAGTTGAAATATTTCCACATAATTTCGTAAGAAGAAGAAGAGGCGAAATATTTTGAGCGGGAAGGTGAATAAAGGCATTGAGGTGACTTTTGGAAGGTCATGACGATAGTTCCAAAAAATACCACCGGCGCTTTAAGGACATGACGATAGTTCCAAAAACTACCACTGGCGCTATTTTCATCATTTTCACACACACCATCAAACCATTTTAACAACCACATACAAGCGGTATTTCAAGTTTCATATCTGGTAATCTGTGGTTTACACTGCATAGTAGCTTAATGTGGGAAACATATTCGATGCGGCAGCGAAAATGCGTCAAACGTCAAAATATTTTTACATTAGTTCTTATGAGATGATTATTTTGAATGCAACAAGACGACGAGATAAAAATTGCCGTCCGTCGAACCCGTCAACTTGGATCTATTTCTAATTTGAGAGACGACAAGCATCAATTGTCAAAACGCTTTCTTTTATCTCTTTTATTTCTCTCAAACTATGTTTTTAAAAGGAATTTTTACATTTATATTATCAATATCGAAGTTTCGATATGTTATATGTTTTTATTATTAAGTTATAAGGTAATTATTTAAACAAAATATTTTGTTGTACGAGACTGAGTCTGAATACCCCTAGTATTAAATGTTTCTCGGTAACTCGGTCTTATATACATCCCTATTAATATTATAAAATCAGCTGTTTGTTTGTATGTTTGTGTATGTGTATGTTTGTGACGCAATCACGCCTAAACGGCTCAACCGATTTTGATGAAATTTGGAACTTAGATTATATGGACTGTGGGAGGAACTATAGACTATATATAGTCGGCATTCACCCACTGCCACGCCCACTTATGAACAGAAATAACATGGTTTCGGCCCCGATGAACCGATTTTGACTAAATTTGGTATATAGGTTTCAATGGCGAATAGACGAAAGTGGACCATAAACAGGGTGGACCCGCCCACTGACACGCCCCTTATAACAAAAAATAGCATAGTTTCGGCCCAATTCGACCGATTTGGTCGAAACTTGGAATGTGTGTTTAAAAGGCGAATAACCAAAAATGGAACAAAGAAGGGTGAAAACGCCAACTGCCCCGCCCATTAATAATACAAAACTTCATAGTTCGGAATTTGTTCGACTAATTTTGTTCAAATTTGGTATGTAGGTTTCAATGGCGAGAAGGCGAAAATGCACAAAATGAAAACTGCCGTCCCGCCCATTGCCACGCCCACAAATAATAAAAAATTACATAATTTCCAATCCGTACGACCCATTGTGACCAAATTTGGTATGTGGCTGTTCATGGCGAATATGCAGAATTGGACTACAGAAAATAATGGACATACAAATTTTGAAAATTACAGGTTGTGGAACATGTTCCACCGATGTTTTTGAATCTCGATAAGTGGATTTTAATGGCGGTTAGGCGGACAGTGGTGGACTATAAAATTTATGGACCCGCGCACTGCCACGCCTAAAAACTTTGAAAATTACACGCCTAAAAATTTTAAAAATTACAAGATGTCGAATTTTTTCCACGATTTTTATGAATTTTGTTATGCGGATGTTAATGGCGGATTGGTGGCAAATGGCGAACTACAATTAAAAATGGACCCACCCACCTCCACGCCCACAAATTTTGAAAGTGACATGGTGTGAAACCCAACCGATTTCTTTGAAATTTGTTATGTGGATCTTAATAGCGGAAAATGGAGAAATGGCGGACTGTAATCAATAATGAACTCGCCCACAAATTTTTGAAATGTCATGGTGTGGAACCCGTTCAACGGATTTTTTTGAGTATGTGGATCTTAATGGCAGAGAATTGGATAATGGCGAACTACAATCAATAATAGACTCGCCCACTGCCACGCCAAAAAAATGTTGAAATGACATGGTCTGGAACTCGTTTAACCGATTTTCTTGAGTATGTGGTTCTGAATTGCGTTTAATTGGATAATGGCGAACTACAATCAATAATAAACACAAAAATGACATGGTGTGGAAACCGTTTAACAGATTTTTTTTTAGTTTGGTATGTGGATCTTATCGGAGGATAATTGAAAAATGGCGGAATATAATCAATAATACACCCGCCCACAAATTTTGAAAATGACATGATTTTGAACCCGTTTAATTGATTTTTTGAAAATTAATACAAAAAATTATGAATACGCCTAAAAATTAAAAAAAAAGTCAACTGGCACAAAAAAAAATTAAAAAATTAAAATAACACAGCAGATAATGTGGGGTATTGAGGATTGTACTAAAAATCATGAGATGTGGAACCGATCAAGAATAACTTTTTTTCTCGATTTTCTAAATCGCTGTAACTGTGTTGACTTCAGATAGATCAAATGCATTACCAGATCCCATTATTATTTTACTTGAGTGATTTTTTATTATTTTTGTAAAAATGGTTCTATTTTTGTTTTTGCTTTTTACATTCAAGTTGATACAAGCCATAGCTTTACAGTTAGCATTGTATTAATCATTGATTTAATTATGATATGTCCGCTTCGGTGGAGCAGTGGTTATATAGTGTTTTGCTTTAATCCATAAAATCCATAAATATGGATATCCGATGCGAAGCAGTGTCGTTATAAGGTACTTGGTCGCTGCGAAGCTGCGAGCATGTACTAGTATATAATAGATTTTAAATATTTGGTTCGTATTTCGTATTTTGTTAATAGAACTAATAAATATCAAATACCAAAAGAATTCGAATAACGCGTCACTATTGTGCGATATGACCAAGACGCGCGACATCATTGTGGGCGCAATTTTCGAAGTCGTAAGCGTCATTCCGAACAGCTGATGTCGTACGACTTTGTACTACAGCTACTACTACTCATTCTGTTAAGGCTGAAGCACATAAAGAGCGTTGGAAGCGTCGCGTCAGACTTCAACGTTGACAGACGAGTTGAAATACATTGTTTCTTACGGGAGCGAACACATAAGACGAGGCGCGTCAACGAGGCGTTTGAAGCGACGCTCGAAGTTGAGAAATGTTCAACTTTTGACGCGCCTCAAACGCGTTGTTGATCAAAATATTAAATGGAAAAGAAATTTGTTCATGAAATGTTTGAGGGATTGATAAATAATGAATTCTTGAATATAAGAACAACGTTTGCTTTCATAAAAATCTCTAAAATTTAGAGAAAATCATTCTTAATTTTCACACTTCAAAGCGGTCTATGTTTTCGGCTCGGCGTCGCCGACGGCAACGCTATCAACGCGACGCTTCCAACGCTCTTTATGTGCTTCAGCCTTTACCCCGTCAGCCAGTAATGCCGAACAGCTGATGTCGTACGACTTTGTACTACAACTACTACTACTCATTCTGTTCAGCCAAAAAGGCCAGTGTTGCCAATACCAATACACCTTCGCCATCGTGATTTACTGTTTAAATTGTGTGCTTTGGGTAGTGAGCTTATCCTGGCCGTTGTCGCAATCTATATCTGCCATCAGACTCAAAAATATTTTCTTTGGACTCATTTGAGAATCTTACATTGCGCCAGGACTCAGGTGAAATGGCTTGTTTTGAGGTGTGCTTGTTACTGGCTTGTTTTGAGGTGTGCGATAATTAAACCCGGCATCAATCTCAGATTTTTGTACAGTTTCAGGTTATGCTTTTTTATAATTGGTTTGGAGAAGCTCTGGAATAATGTTTTGTGCACCTATAAACGGATCCATGGATATCGTGCGCTTGAATTTTGCCCAATCTCCATATAAGAGAATTACAGGCCGCCCTGAATTGAACTTATTTCTCCGCGGCCTTCATTTTTAAGGGCCCGATGACAGACTTAATAGTAAATTGATTGCTAGGGACAAGTTTTTTTTATTTCCACGCATAATTTTTGCCCTTTAACTGGTAAATTTTATAAATTTTACGCACTTTTACTGACAAATGTTTCTGAGATATCCACTTGCATCCTTGTGTGTATCGGAATTTGTGTCATGGAATATGTCGCACGTGTTTCGTTTATTCGCTTTTGCAAAGAACCGTTATCGCCAACTAACGATTCTCAGAAATGCTTCAGTGTACAAAGACTTTAATGGAGTCAGATTTGTGACTTTTTTCAAATAAAGGGCTATAACTTTGAAATAAATAAATAAAAACCATAAAAACCATTATTATTATTCAACATTTATTTACAGTATATATCACAGAATATACAAATTTGAACATTATATTATTAACAATGTATGAGTTTATACATAAGTATTGCACCAAATATTTACTAATTTACATTAAGAATATACATATTTAGAAGCATATTAAGGAACAAAAAATAGGGAAAAACCTTTGAGATCATTTAAAAAAACTTTAACAGAAAAACTTTAAACTGCTTCCTATCGGAAGTAGCAAAAGTGGTTTAGTAATACAAGTTTCTAATAAGTTCTATGCTTGAGGATCTGCATCTATAGTCAAAACTTTGTGTTACGTCCTGTACGAATTCGAGTAACATTTTTTCATGATTCTCTGAGTGCAATCTACGTGTAGAGAACCTCCTATTCAGCTTATAGATTTGTTTTAAATATTTATTTTGCACCACTTGCATTTTTTAAGGTATATTTGACAGCCATATGTTAGAATCGGTCGAATGCACTTCTTATATAGAAGGAGTTAGTTGTTTGTATTTAGTTTTGATCAATGATTCAATAGAGAATATAGAGCTTTTCCGCATTTAGATGCTCTGTCCACGGCTTGCTGTATATGATTTTTAAAAGTGAGTTTTTTGTCGAAAACAATTCCCAGATATTTGACGTTCTCTTGAATGGAGATTTCAGATGTTAAAATAGTAAGTCTAATGAACGGTATTCTTACCGGCGATTTATTGAAAGTAAATATAATTGCTTGGGTTTTAGGTTTATTAATTTTAATTTTCCATCTCTCAAAAAACTTCTTTGATGCAACTCTTGATTTCTTCATGTTTTTTATAATATCATTGGATAACTTTTCACAGGTTATTAATGCTGAGTCATCCGCGTAAAAAGCTACCAAATGTTTAAGTCGGAAGTATATATTGAGTACAATGTGGGAGATAAGACAGACCCCTGTGATACACCTGCAGGTATAAGTATTTGAGTAGACTTGTGGTTAAAGATACTTACTGTGAAGTATCTGTCTTCCAGAAAACTCTGCACAATTTTCTGTAGAAAAATTGGAAAGTTAAACTTATTCAGTTTAAATAATAGGCCATTGTGCCAGATGGAATCAAAAGCTTTCTGAATGTCGAGGACCATACCAGTGCTTTTTCTGTTTTGCTTGTTAGTCATAATATATTGAAAACTCTCTTCAATTGATGAACTATGGAGTGTCCTCTTTTAAATCCGAATTGTTCTTTATTTATTATTTCATTTCGGTCTGTGTAATCAATGATCTTAGCAAGTATGTTTTTTTTCAAATATTTTGTCCAAGGTGTTTAAAAGACATGGTCGATAGCTGATTGGTTCTTTGGAGTTTTTTCCTGGTTTTAATATGGGAATAACTTTGGCTTTTTTAAGTTGTATCGGAAAATAGCCGGTACTAATTCACAAGTTAAAAGTTATTCACAGTATGAAAAAATACATCCGTCATTTTTTGAAGAATTATTGGCTAACACCATCAATACCTTCTGATTTTTTGTTTTGGAGGTTAAATATAAGCAATTTAACTTCTTCAGGATTGGTCAGATTTTCATTATGGGTATACAGAATACGTGCAAATTGTTTTTGTAAGCTACGATTCTACGAATCTACGATTCCACGCTCGTACGCGAGTTGTACCTGTCGTAGATCGCGTAGAATCAATTTTGTAAATGTTGCCAACCTTTGCAGTGAAAACAAAACATAAATTTTTTTGAAAAAAAGTGAAATAATTGTGAATAAAACAACTAACAATAGCATATACAAATATTTTAAAGTATTATAATACTCAATTCCACTAAAAGTTTCTGTGAAAACTGTGTCCGATTATACTCTTTTTGGGCCCCGAAATTTCGATTCATCTGAGACAAAACAATGCAGTGGCAACATTCCTCAATTCGTCATTCAATTATAATTTCTTGAGTCCGAAAATTGAATACATTCATTCATATTTAAATAAAACATCATGCATTTTGGAAAATAAAACTATTTGTGGTCTAAATAATTATGTTACAGTGTCGGAAAAGAGGAACCTCTAAAGCAATTAAACAATGATGTCAATATGTTGCAATACATTTTCTTTCGAATTTTTAAATATAGTTGGATCAACTTTTGAATAAAATGAAAAAAATAGTGTGCGAGATTCACACATTTTAATTATAATATTAGAATTATACTAACAACATTTTTTTTTAATATATTTATGCATGAAAAATCATAAATTATTATAATATTTCTCAAAAATGGGCAATCTGTTCATAAATATGCAACACCTCTCCAAATCACTTTATGCCGTCTGATCAGGTGTTCAGACATGTCAAGAGTACGAGACTTACGAGTACGAGCCTACGAGACTGAGTTTGAATACCCCTATTAGTAATACCTGTAATCGATTGTCCATGTAGCCATTTAATGTGCTGATTGACGGTCTTCTCAGCTGTGGATTATATATTTGTGGTTGTTTAATGAGCCTTCTCAAAGACGTCAGCTATCACATTTGGTTTTTCTTCATTAGTTTGTATTTCGAAATTGTCCACTACTAAATCAGGAATTTCTGAGTTGTTATCTTCTATAGCTTTAGTTAGTTTCCAAAACTTTTTGTGTCCAGATGGCAACCTTGTTAAAAAGTTGTTCCAATTGACAATCCTGTCTTTTGAAATATTATAGTTAATTAGGCCTGTCAGCTGTTTATTATGCATATCATCAAAGGTCTGTCAGAGTTGTTGCATCGTTGTAGTTTACGTTTGTAGCGATTTCTTTGTCGAATCAAGTATAAAGTTAAATGCGTTTTCTTTGCCATACTTGCCGTTTTCTCTTTGAAATTTTAAAGTATACTTATTGGGTAATCTTAGTAACTGACGTAAGTATAGTTTCAATATTAGTGTTATTAATGTTCTCACTTTCTATGTTAAGTTCTTCTATTTTAGACGCTGTCCACCTTTGAATCATCCTCCAGTTCGCAAGATTGTACATCGGAAGTTCAACGAGATTCTCAACAAAACTGCCAACAATTTTGCACGTAATGGGTACATGGTCGGAAGACAGAATTTCCGAATGAGTTTTAATAGATGTGATATTCAAATTGGAGTTGGAGAGTAAAATATTAACGACCGATGATTGAGTTGCTGATGCATTTTGTGAAAAATGTGTAAAGTCAGTCGGAGCGAAGATATTGTAATCGTTACGGAGTTGATGGTCATACAGCGCCTTCCAGCCATATTATTTCGATAATAGTGCCAACTTCAATTTAGTGTATTAAAGTCTTCAAGCAAATTTAGCATTATATGCCGAAGTAAAGCGTATTAATCGACCATCGATTTCCACACATGTTGAGATATTTTCTAAATCTTTAGTTTGAATTTGCGAAATAAAGTTATGTGGTATATTGCTTCTGATGGGTATCAAAACTCCACCGTCGTGCGTCGCTCTATCTTTTCTATAGACTTTGTAGCCGGCTATTTTAAATTTGTGATGCGGTTTTAAAAAGGTTTCATTTATAAAAACGATATGTATTTTCATCTTGTGAAGTTGATTTTCAAGTTGAATTACAGAAGAGGAACAAACTCCTCCTTGAGAATTCCAATGCATAACATGTAAGCTTTGTATAAAATGATGATTATAAGACTTTACATATTTGACCTTCATTATCACGTTTAGTGATCTGGATACGACTGAACTCTAGCATATACAGAGCGTCATCTATATTTGTTCGATAAGTTATAATTTCTTTTGTGCTTAAAGGTTCAATATTACAGATATATTTAAACTCTTCTTTGATTACTTTAGTTTCAAGCTGAGGAATCCCAAACAGTACAAGTTTAAACTTTTTGCGATCCCTTAATGGATGGGTATAGCATTTGATATCTTTTTCCTTCAATGTTTCAATAATATCATCGTGGTCGGATATCGAATTGGGCAATATTTTTGTTCCGATGGACATTCGTTTGTATTTGAATTTTTTTCCAATGAGCTCGAAAATAGTGCTGAAGTTATGACAGTTGTCAACTACTATTGGAGGCACTCTGATATTCAATACTCTGGTTTCAATATTTGGTTCTATGTCGGAAATAATGCTATCGTTGTCATCAAGATCAGATAGTTCGTGGAATCTGTTGTTTGATGTCAACGTCTTAGTATGTTTGAATTTGAGATTATTGCCCAAAAAATTTTGCGTTAGAATTTTGCCATTTTAGAGAAATAAAAAAAAAAACAATTGGCAGTAGGCTGTGATTGTAAATACGTTCGCGCGATTTCACAGTCGGCACAAAAAAACATGATTTATTGTTCTTGTATTAATGAAAAATAAACAAGTCTGCATTTAAATTTATTCGAAATTCTTACTAATTTTGATTTTGATTTTTATCATTAAAGTTTAAACTAACTGCTGTACGAAGACTTTAGTGCTACACTGTGTAATAAAATCGCAGAGATGAATTAAAATCTAATTATATATAGAGCGCGCTCGCAAGTAAAGTTAGCTGCTGCTCTGGGCACTAAGCGGGGCTGTGGGGTGGATGCTTCGCGCAGTTGAAATGCCGTCGGCAAAACTAAAATTGTCCGTCCGGCAATCGGCAACTAAAACGCATCAAAACTCGTACCGCTGAAAATCGCCGTAGAATGAAAACACTGTGAAATTCGGGACAGTAAATATTAGTTTTATTTACACAATATAATCACCTATGGGATCCAACTTTTACCTATGTGTAACTAAAAATAAGTACTTGATCTCTTCCTGGTGAGGTCCAAAACAAACAAGGACTCACCTACACCGTATTAAAGAACATTAATAAACACTCGCGTTCTCAGCTAGAGTGCCACTCGCTGTCTATGAAAGGGCGAGCTGATTCACAAACTGGATCACTGAAGTCGAAGGCCACAAGGCGATGGAGTGCAAAAATTCGGAAAAATGTATTCTATGCCACCCGGGTAAAAGTGAACACCCAACAGGTGGGCCAAGATGCCCCAGGTACAAGCTAGCGGTAAGTGCATACAGATAAATCTAAACCATTGTGAAGTGGCCCAAGACCTTCTAACACAAATGGCTGGCAAATCAAAAGCTGACATCCTCATTATAAACGAACCCTATACGATACCCACAGATAACCACAACTGGGTACGTGCGCGGGACTGCTTCTGGAATATAGGCCAAGAGACCAGTACGATTATTTTGCCTATGCTAAAATAAAGGGTATATATTTCTTCAGCTGTTATGCACCACCAAGCCTCAGCATACAAGAATTCCAGGATACTCTAGACCGATTAGCGCACGCAGTAAGAAGAAAATCTCCAGCAGTAGTTGCAGCCGATTTCAATGCGTGGGCGCTAGAATAGGGGTGTCACAATGACGAATCAGAGAGGAAAAGCAGTACTGGAAACATTCTGCAACCTAAACCTGGTGCTCCTAAACAGTGGGAACAAAAACACATATGATAATGGCAGAGGCTCATTAATAATCGGAGAGGAGAATCCGAGGAGAAAGCCAATAGCGTGATGCTCTGTATTACAAACATTTGTGAGGCACCAATGCCTCAACAAAAAAATGGGAACCACAGAACACCGGCGGTGTGGTGGAATGAGAACATTGCGAAGCTACGTACTGAGTGCAATGCACTACGCAGGAGAACACAGCTGCGGTCGACCTTCAAAGCTTATCGAAAGGAGCTACGTAAGGCCATCACTGAAAGCAAAAGCAAAAGCCAGTACAACACTAATAGATGTGGTCCAAAAAAACTCATGGGGAAGTGCGTATAAGATAGTGATGAAGAAAACTAAGAGCAAACAAACCAACACTCCTGTATGCCCTGTCATAATGCGACAAATAGTGGAGGGATTATTCCCGCAACAATCCGCTTATATCTCAACCCATAGAGGCATCTGACGAAGAAGTTCCACCAGTCACGGCTTCAGAGATAAAAGTAATTGCATCCAACTTAAAGATCAAAGAGGCGCCCGGCGTTGATGGTATCCCGAACTTGGTCCCCAAGTCTTCAATGGTGAGGAAACCACATATATTCGCTGATTTGTACACTTCCTGCCTTCGAGAAGGAAACTTCCCTGAGCGCTGGAAGAAGCAGCGACTCGTCCTCCTATCCAAAGAGGATAAGCCTTTAAATGAACCATCCTCGTACAGACCAGACAGTAGCCGCAAGAAAGTAGAAACACTTGAGATGCGAGAAGGAGTAGCAACTCGGTTACCGGTAGATATAGCAGCGAGACGAAATGCCGCCCTATTCTACAACCAAGTGAACGGAGTACCAAACCAAAACAGGAACAGCGCTGACTAATCCGCCATAAGAGAATGGCAAGAACGCTGGAACTATTCACTAAAAGGAAGATGGACTTACAGGTTAATCCAAACCAAAAACCATGGATCGAAAGCAAACATGTCGATGTGAACCACCACCTGATACAATTTCTGTCAGGTCATGGAAACTTTCGTGAGAAAATACATAAGTATAAACAGGTAAATGATCCATATTGCTTATTTTGTGAGAATAGAACCGAAAACGCGAAACATATCCTACTAGAGTGCGGTAGATTTGATGTGGCCAGATAAGTTTTGCAACAGAAAATGCCAGAAGCCTTAACCGTCGAGGCTGTCATAAGGTTTATGCTACTATGGGAAGAGAATTAGAACACAGCAAATAATATCATTACGCAAATGATAAAGCGCACCCGACGAGACGAGGAAAGGGTTCGAGCAACAGATAACACGTAATAAGTGTGCCGAATTATAGAGGGGAGTGAGTAACTCCTTCCTGCCCTGTGACGGAATCCCTTAACTAATAGTACCACAGGGATCACCAACAGAACAGTGTGTGTGTTGAGGAGAGGGTAAACCCTAAGCACCGATACCTAATGTAGCGGTGAATCGTGCATGCATTCAAACCGGTCTGCTTGTATCTTTTGAAAATTCCCTCTACCTGAATACGTATTATCAAAGAAAAAAAAATCTTCACCGTATTCCACAGGAATTGTGCCAAAAGTTGATGGAATCAATGCAAAAAGGACTCAAAGCCATAAAGGAGTGCAAAGGGTTTCCAACCCAGTATTGAAATTCGTGGAATCAGATGTGTATTATGTCTATCGTACCAAGTTCTGCGCCCATAATGCTTTTGTTCGAATACTTTAGTGGAATTAAAAACATACTTTTTAATAAAAATCACATATAAATTAATGTTTTTTAGTAACTTTTTTTAACTTAATTCTAATAATGAATCTTCAATTCGCTGGAAAAATCATACTTTCTGGAAAGTTGTTCACATATAACAATATAATACATGCTTGTTTTAAGAAATTAGTTTGTTCGAATACTTTTGTGAGTAACTTTATGTTATCTGAACCTATGTGATCAGAAAAGCAAGTGATCGTCGGAAAACTTCGGATGGGCTCGTGACCCTTCCATACATCAAAGTGGAGACTTTTCCGACGATTTCTATATACACCTACACAAAGCCTTAAAACATTGAGCAATGCTTGTCAACGTGTACACAAACATGAATCTAAATCTGATCAGTGGTTATGCGATGTTTGGCGTAAACATCCGCCCACCTTGCAACATTACTGAAAACTAATATTAGTTCTATATCTAGACTATAAAATACATAATATTAAAAATGCATATAAAAGTTTAGGGCGTGGTACATATAGGTTTGATTTGGTGTCAGAGGGGGGTTAAAATTGTGTCATTCCGGAGATGGTTCAGTCTAGTTTGCTGTCTTGGGCAATCAGATGCCCTACCATTCCGGGTATCATTCTTGACACCATTTCTTGCATGCTCAGTTATGTTGCGTCCTGGTGAATGCGCTTGCGGGCGTTGCCCTCAAACCGTCGAGGCTTCTCCATTCGCTCTAGCACTATCTTATAAGTGCGGTGTCTCCGAGGTCGCAGCGATAGCTGATCCAAACACTCCGTTCTCCCGCGGTCAGCGTGTAAAGGGGGACGGAAGCGACGAGACTTAGCCCCGTGACTGGCGCCATCGTCCCGTCACACCGAACTCGCAGAAGGATTCACGAGCTCGATGCAAGGAGGGGGGAGAGAAGGTTGCTCTTCCGCAGGGCGGTGACGATCGCTTCGATCTCCAGCCCGGTCGATCTCCTCCCCGGTCGATTCTTCCCGGATCGAGGGGAACGCCACGATCGCTTTTGGATCACTGACTCTCTCTCCGAAAGGAAACCGCCCTCGGTCCCATCACCCCGTGGAACACGGACTTTGTTGTCCCTGAGTTAACGGAGACGCTCGTCGGCCTGCGTAGACACTGAGTGCAACGCTGCTCGGGGCCTTATTTCGTTCTCCAAATGCCCGTTCAGAATCGTATGAAGTTTGCGGTTGCACCTGAACTTATCAAGCCAACGCTTTAGACGGCAAACACCATGTAGAACATTGCTCGACGGTTGCTGGATTCTCGATAATGCATTTGTTAGGGCACCCTGGCAAAAATCGCCTACACAACCACAAATCGCTACCAGCTTCACGCCAATTTGCAGCTTTCGAAATTTCATATTGTGGATAAATATCGTAAACAATACCCAAGTCATTTTAACCCTAGGATGGGCAACTGGCCTGATTTGACTGCCCATTTGAGTTTAAACATGAATATTTTTTTGTTTCTTTATTAATCGATCTGATATTCCATGACTTCTTGCCGCTATGCTTCCTGAGTACAAAAAAAATCGAGTCAATCGGGTTAGTTGGTAAAAGCAAATTTTTTGTTTACTGTGCCAACATCGAAAGGTACCTACCTGAGTAGGCCCAGTCCACATATATGTGTCTTTTTCCTAGTTTTAGTGCGCGTTATTCAGATATTAATAGCTTGCACTTCCAAATTTCGGTTCGGTAAAAAAATGATGGAGCCAAATTTTTTCCCGATTCGATGGGGGTAAAACGTAGCGCATCGGCCCCAAAGTGGTCCAATTTCTTTCACATAAATCATTCTTAGCTTCTCCGGGAAGACTCGTAGAGGGTAAAATGGTATTACCAGGTCCTATTATTTTTCAACTCCCAACATTTCACCCATACATATCGACCCCCTATCTGTCCCCCTTCTGGAGGTCCCCATATAAAATGCAAATTTTTCATACATTAGAATAATTCATTCTAACTATCCAGGAGTTAGTCCTACGGAGCTCAATTGTATTACGAGGTCCCTATTATTTTATTACCCCCCAAAATTTTACCCATACATATCTACATATCTATCTGTTTTCCTTCTCAAAAATTAATAAACATCTAGAAAAACAGGTCCAAATGAAATGACTGTTCTCCGAATTATAGTGTAGTCCGAATTTATAGTTTTATTTCATTTTCTTATACATACTTATGCATATTTAGATTAATAAATAAAATTAAAAAAATATATCTTTTTTTCTATCATTCTTTCATATTATCCTTTTCGGGGGGACTAAGTATGCACAAATATATGCCAAAAAATATATACAATATATAAGAGATCATATATAAGATATCGTAGGATATTAATAGCACACATATCTACGCAATAGCAAGCAATAAAGGTACAAACTCTCGATTTATTCGCATGGGCCTCTTCAGACCCAGTAGCTTATGTTAGCACCTACGAGTGTGTTGCCCATCATAGGGTTCCATTACAATAAAACTGTATAAAAAACCTATAAATTCGTTTTTAAAGATTTAAAGATTTTGGGCATTTTTAGGTGTTTTTGTATGGGGAACGGTGGCAGATAGAGGGTAGGTATGTATGGAAGAAATATTGGGGGTGGTAAATATTTGGACCCTGGATAGTTACAACAATTTTTGAAATTTGTCCAAAATGTCATTTTGTAAGGGGGCCCCCAAAAGGGATTGCGATAGGGGGCTAGTTTGTTCAGAGAAAATGTTAAGGATGAAAAATGAATGGGGGCTAGTCATATAATCAACCACTCTACGGATGACTCCTGACCAGCTATGAGCAGATTTGTCGAGAAACATCCGAAAAAATTGAACTTTGAAAAAATTGGTCAAACTAATTCCACAACGTGCATTTTAAAAATTTTGTGAATGTGGCAGAGGACAGGTCCATAATTTGTTTGCGGTTCCCTTTTAACCGTCTAAAAAACGGTCGAACCGCTTCGACAATGTGTATTTTTGAAATTTTTTGGCCGTGGCAAATGATCCATCATATTTTTGAGTTCTCTATTTTTCGTTTATGTGTCAGTGAGAATCAGTTGAAACGGTTCCACAATGTGTATTTCTTAATTTTTGTCAAAGATAACAAGATGGGAAACTCTTGACAGATGTGAGATTTTGTTCACACGTATTGTGTCCATGAGTTCACCTAAATAATGCCATTTTTTAAGACTACCATATCTCATAATTTAGAATGAGGATATTTTTTCCAATTAGTGGGATTGATTGATTCCGTCTAAAAATCGGTCGAACCGGTTCGACAATTTGTATTTTTTAAATTTTGTGGCCGTAGCAGATGATGATGGGTTCATCATATTATTGGGTTCTCTATTTTTCGTCTATGTTCCAGTGAAACTTTCTTACAAAATAGGTAGAAATCGGTAAAACCGGTTCCACAACGATTATTTTAAGAAATTTTTTTTACCCTTGTAACTATTTATCAGCGCACTGAGCGCTTTAAATAAAAATACCATCTGCTCCTGGTTTCGTTCCGACGATAATACTTTTAGACCAGCAATTTCTGCGACTTGCAGGATCCACGATATAGACAACATCATTCAATTCAATGGGTTTGACCATATCAAACCATTTGCAGCCCCGTGTAATAATGGGTAGATATTCCTTTATTCACCTCTTCCAAAAGGCATTCGCTAATTGTTGTGCCGTTTGCCAACTCCTTCGCATTACAATTCCTTCTGGCACACCTTCAATAAGTGGCTTTGTGCCACTGGAACTGCCCAACAGAATGTGATTTGGTATCAAGGCCTCTTCGTCGCCGTGATTAACTGGAATGTACGTCAAAGGTCGTGAATTCATGAGCACGAAGAAGATCATCAGAAGGAGTTCTGGAAGTGAGCACTCTACGCCCCTCCCATATGAGGGGATGCTGGGGGTATAAATTGCCATTTCGTTGTTGAGGTTGTAAAATATCTCACCATTACATTTTTGTTAATGGCTGCGAAAGCTTCCGCCAACTCACGTTCAGCTCCTTTGAAATTCGTACCATTGTCGCTTCACATCTCAAATGGAACACCTCTCCTAGCTTTGAAGTTTCGCCTTGAGCCTCTTTAAAAAGTATAGCTTCGCAGCACCGAATATCGA
>JAFDUT010000443.1:0-22028 GCA_017309665.1 Coelopa frigida
ATTTCACTTGTTATCTACTTCAATAATGAATTTTATATATTTTGTATTTTAATATTTTTATATGATTTTTAATTTTAAATATTGTATTTAATATTGTTGTATTTATTTTTAATGTATTTATTATTATATTTATTATTTAGTATTATTATATTTTTGATTCCTATTCCTCACAGCAATTTGACTTTCTTCTATCAATGAGATCGATTATGACTGCTGCTGTTCACCATTTGTTTCACCGTTCACCTTCGAGATCCCCGCTGAAACACTGAAGACCTTGAGTATATAGTCTACGGGATCCACTTGAGTTCCAGCCGGCTGCTATCGGGACGAGGGACTATTTTTAAACCTCCCTACACGATGATATGGCAAGGGTTCAATTTCGAGCAACAGCTTCTCGGCAGCTGGCTTCGCAGACCGATTTCGATTCCTCCCTTTGAGCTGTTTAATTGCGAACGCGACGAGGGACGGCTGCTCTTGTTGTTCTTGTTATTGTTGTTGTTCTTGTTATTGTTGTTATTCTTATTGTTGTTCTTGTTATTGTTGTTCTTATTGTTGTTATTGCTATTATATTTGTTGCTGGGGGAGCGTGTGCGCATGCGTACACCTTGTGCTGTTTAATATACGAAACATATGCGCGAAGGGTATAAAAATAATAAACACGCACGCATTTCCGTTCAATGGCAACGCTGTCGCGGCGGCAGATGTTGAGAGCTCTTCTCTCTCTCTCTCTGTTATTTCCTTTCTCTTTCGCTCTCTCTCACTCGGCGTGAGGACACTGAATTTGTTTGTCTTTATTTTACTTTAACACAAAATAATTTGGATTTATTTTTATCACTTGATTTTTTTCCAATTGAATTTCACAATTTACACTATGCAATTTTGTAGTTAAATATTTTTGCGATTTTTTTTTCCGGTTTTTTCAAATTCATTGGCAACACTCCACGACGGTCTCACGTTTCGGCGTTGTGAACGGCGCGCGCATCCCTTGGCGAATACGAGAGGTTCTCTGTGCCAGAACTCGTCGGACCTGAAAAATTGATGAAAATCGTTGGTTGCCTTTTTTTGTTGTTGTAGTTGTTGGTGTTGCTTGTGTCTCTTCGTCCGTTGTTATTGTTGTTGTTGTTGTCTCTCTTCGTCCGTTGTTGTTGTATCTCTTCGTCTGCCCTGCGTTGTTGTTGTTGTTGCTGTTGGTCTCCTTCTGTTCGTTCGTTCGCCGGTAACATTGAAAATCGCTTCACTCACTCACAACGCCATACCTATAAGAGGCGTGTGTGGATATGTGTCTACCTATATGTGTGTGTGTGTGTGAGTGTGTATTTTTAAAATTCATTGCATGTCTGGCGCGCTTGCGCACAATCAACGTCCAACGTCCCCTGGTTCCTCTGAGACCCGAGAACCATTCGCCTGGACGAAGAGGCTTTTAAGTGGAATTCGCTATGTTCTTCATTGTTATTTGTTCCTTTGCTGTTTGTTGTTGTTGTTGTTTTTGTTGTTGGTTGTGTGATAGATGGCGTTATTGTTGTTATTGGGAATTTGTATAGTTGTTGTTGGTAGTTTTGTACTTGTTATTGGTATTTTTGTAGTTGTTTTTATTGGTATTTGTCTTGTTGTTGTTCTCTCTTCTACCTACAAAAAAAAAACCCTCCGTACGTTGTGGCATTCGCGTTTCGCTTCGTTGCGGAGGCCTGCAGTTCTCTCTCTCATTTCCACTTCCCTTACCTCATACCATATTATCCAATACCATCCCATTCTATACTATCCCATACTATCCCATACCATACTATCCCATACCATTCTATCTGATTCTATTCCATCCTATGCCATCATTTCGCCACACCCTGTATTTGAAAAGGTAGTAGAGCAGAATTTTTAGTATTTTCGCCACACTGCGAGATCCTTCTTCCTTTCTTTCTTCATCGATAGATCTTCCTTCTCTTCCAAATCATCGATTGATCTTCTTCCTCTCATTCTTCATCGAACGACCTTAGTCCTCTCTATCGATCACTTCTGCATCCTGCATCAAATGTTCCCGCCATGAATTCGCCAACGATGAGAACTTTTCCTACTGGGTCGGCTGCCGAGACGAAGTCACAGGGGGCAACCAGCTTCATCGAGGGGGGGTCGACGAGGGACGCAGAGGTCGTGTGCAGTCGTCTATCACGATACAGAGAAGTACAGCAAGAAAAAAGTAGGGAGCAGAAAAAATATGAAAATAAAACAAAATAATCGGAGGCAGAATCGGGAGCAACAGCCACAAGCGAGACGCGGGTGCCAGACACGGACCCAGAAATGATGATGGTCAGTGGAACTGCGGTAACTGAGGCATTGGTGTAGCAATAACAACAACAACAATAACAACAGAACAACCACAACAACAAAAACAATAACCACAACAAAAAGAACCACAACAATAACAACAGAAACATGAAGACTAAAGTGGGAATAAAAACCAATAAGAAACTAAATATTGCAGCTCACTTTGAAATGCGCAGAATAAAAAAAAACGACTGGAAAATAAAACAGGATTCACGCACCAAACAACAAAAAAAAAAAGGGAGATTCAGCCCAACAACAACAACAGAGAAGAATCAGCCCACCAACAACAAAAAAGGAGAATCAGTCCTCCAACAACAACAGATCAGAATCTTCCCAACAGCAACTGCAAAAGTTGGACAACAACAACTCAAAGCCAAAGTGACGATCAAGATGATCATGAGGATGATTATGATGTTCATCTCTCAAAAGAGAGTGAAAGAGAATTCGCTGAAGTGGAGTAAAATGAAATAAATGACTCACTCCGATGGGAAGAGCACATGAACAGAAACTAGTGGGGGGACATGTCGCGGATTCCACTGGGCGGGGGCGAAATCGAAGGATGAACATCGGTTGTAACGACCCCATGGGCTGTGGAACAGATTAACGTCAACTGCTTTAACCTTCTTCTCTTCTCTCTCTCTCTCCCTCTATCTCTACCTCGACCCGGTCTATTTTTATCGCCTTCAGGTCTGCACAATTCTGTCTCTCTGTCTGCGCCTTTTTCTACCTCTCTTTCTCAGTCTAGCAATTTATTGAACTAATGGCTGGATAGTACAATAAAGTATATGCATTATATATGAGTTTTGCATTATGTATGCGATTTTTTTTCTATGATCCAGACATTTTGAATCCACATTACCATAGTGAAAAGTTGTAAAAAGTCATGACCATAATCGACGGCTCCTGATCATTTATTTAAGCCCGAAAAGAACCACTGAAATAGATTTTAAGGCAATGGTTTCGATCAGAAATTTAAAATTTAAATAGCTTTTAACGGATTTCCAATTTTAATAGTGCTCGTTTCAATCGTTTTGGCATCTCCATCTCTTCAACTCTGAGTTCTCCAATTCTCATCTCTCTAACTCTCATCTCTCTAATTCTCATCTCTCTAATTCTCATCTCTCCAACTCTCATCTCTCCAACTCTCATTTCTCTAATTTTTTAACTCCCATCTCTCAAATTCTCATTTCGCTCCCATTCGAAATGAGAATTCGATTATAATTGAATTTTCCCGCTTGAGTGGCGCCTGCCGTAGAAAACCACGGCAGACAATTAGCGTCCATTGTTCGTATGCGATGATTGTACGGGTGTTTTTAGGATGAGGTCCAGGTATCATCAACTCTAGGGCACTAGTGAACGGCCGGACGTTTTGGCAGCTGTTCGTGGAATGTGGTTTTTTTCAACTTTGTCCCTCGATTCGATTTAACTCGCGGTCGATGGTAGGGATCATTAAATCTATGGTAGGGATCCCTTGGGTCGATGGTAGGGATGGTAGGGATGATAGGAATTTGTTTCGGTACTAGGGAGGCCATAAGGTCAATTGGCGTGGAGATTTCTGTTATTTTTTTCTCTCTCTCGAGAATTGATTGATTGGCAAATTGATTTTGGTTTTTTGAAATGTTTGTTTGAAATGTTTGTTTCCCCCTCACAATCCATTGGAGTCTCTTTTTTTATAATTTTTGTCGTTCGTTTCCTACTGGGCCAGCTTCGTTGCAACGTCGACCGTTCTGGCCAAATGAGCAGCCGACGGCGACGCTGAGGGGATTCGCTCCAGCGAGTTTTTGAGTCAACGTCTCGCGGTTCACGTCACACGCTGCAAAAGTCGTTCGCTCAACTTTGGTTTTCATTTCGGAGGCCGAAGGTTTCTTTCTGGTTTTTCACTCTCTGTCTCTCCTTCTCTCTCTTTCTCCCCCCAACCTCCCTCTCTCTCCCCCACCTCCCTCTCTCTCCCTCCTTTCAGAACTCTTCGATTTTTGTCTGGAACTTTTGAAGCCACTCGCGGCGTTGCCAACTGCGGCTGTTGCCTCTTTCTCTGCGTCCCCTCTTCATGTAATTGAAGTGCGGAGCGGCCGAGATTGCGATTTGAGTTGTCGTCGCTTCTCAATTTCGCCGCCTCTGTCCCAATGAAACTTTGTCGCTCTGTCTCTTTTATAACTATGTTTCTCTTTCTCTCTTTATCAACTATGTTTCTCCTTCTCTCTTTTTCAACTATGTTTCTCTCTCTATTAAACTACTATGTCTCCCTCTTTCATCTTTGTTCCTCGTCCTTAGGAACGCTTTGGGGGCGAAGAAATTCGATCAGGAGTCGATGATGGGATTGGATTGGAGAAGCTTTCGTCAGAGATTCGCGGCTAATGACGTCAAAGTAATTGTTGTTGTTGTTATGGCTGGGAGAGAAATCGAGAAGAGCGTGAAGAGAAATAAGTGGGAAAGTGGCCGCAGGAAATGAAAAGAGAGCAAACGATGTCGCTCTGTCTCCCACGAAAAGAAGGGGAAAAAAAAACACCGAGAGACATTCGATGAAATTGAAAAGATTTCTCAAGGAGCTTAAGGTGGATCCAACTGCGCCTCGAACGAAGTCGCCAAGAGCATAAAAAAAACAAAAACCTGCCAGTCAACTGCGTGGAAGTCATTGAGATTGGAATTTGTCGCCGTTTTTCGCCTTTTTTCCGGCTCCAACTGGCGTCCGACGTGGTCCGGTCTGATCTGGTCCTCTGGCTCTGGCTCAGGCTTCCTTCCCATCAGTGCGGCTTAAAACGTTCGATTTATGGGAATCGATGGCCAACTCAATGCGCAAGGAAGGCGGAGAAGCGGAGGTCTTAAAAAACTGGCTCAACTGGCTGGGAACGCGGGCACTAATGAAGCAGGTGTGGCGGAGCAGGAGGGGAGGTGAGGCGAGGCAAGGGGGCGTGGTCTGGTGAAAAAGGGCCTCAGTTATTTTAAACGTTGCATCCGAGGCAATATTGCGAGCCATTCACAGATTGCGATCAACTGAACGGATGGACGGATGGATGGTTGGAGCGAAGCGACGATGGTCATGACATGTGGTCGATAGAATGAGAAAAAGTTAAAACGGGGAGAACTTTAAATGAGGAGGAAGACTTAAAATGAGAAGGACCAAACGAGTCTCAAGAATGACTTTTCCATTAAAAGTTTCGATTGAAAAAGATTCGATTGAAAAAGTTTTCATTTTAAAATTCACTGTTAATTTTTCGGAAATTTTGTCGGGATCTTCACGATTGTCGTCATCAGGTTCCTTTTTTCTATTTCACATGCTTTGTCTGCTTCAAAGTGTGCACCATCGTTTCCTTCAAAGAGTTCTCCATCGTTTTCTTCAAATTGTTCTCCATCGATTTCTTCAAAGTGTTCTCCATAATTTCCTTGAAAGTTTTCTCCATCGTTTTCTTCAAAATGTTTTCCATTGTCATCTTCATTCTCTGTTCTCCTTTGTCTTCTCCATAGCTTTCTCCATTATCCTCTCCATCATCTTTTCCACCTTCATGGTTTCTCATCATTATTGACTTCTCCGTCGTCATCTTGTTCCTTCGATCATCATCATCTCATCCTCATCCTAACATCGTTCTCAGCATTCTTCTCTTCATCCTGAATACCAAGAGCCTTTTCTCTTTCTGTCCCTCTTAACATGATCCCATCATCATCATTATCATCGACCTCATCATCGACCATTGCCAACACCGTCGTGAACACCGCACGCTCCCAACCCATCCATCCATCCAGGCCGACGGCCGCCTGGCATTAAAAAAATGTTCCCAGCCCGTGTCGGCCGATCCGAGCCACATGTCTTCGGGCCGTCTGTGGAACCCGCCGCTTGCCTTCGATGGCCAGAATCTGCCATGCTGAGCGCAGGCGCGGCAGACTTGTTGCAAAAAAGAACAATCAATAGAGAGAGAAAGAGAGAGAGAGAGAGAGAGAGAGAGAAGAAAAAATGAAGTAAAAGTCCGAACAAGAACGAATCTGAAATGCTAAAAGGGAATCGAAACGAGGCAAAAAATTAAATGTTTTCTCGCGAATTACTCATCGATCTAGAGTTTGTAGCAACTTTTTCTTCTTTGTTTTTTTTTTTTGCTTCTACTTCTTTGTTGTTTTTACTTCTTCTTCAAACCCATGTATTTGTTGTAGTTTGATTATTGTTCTTCTTTTGCTTCTGTTGTTGCTACGATTTTAAAGTTCAATTTTTGAGTCTGATTTAAATTATTGTCTCGTCTCTTTCTCCATTTTCTCTCACTCATTCTCTAACTCTTTATCCCTCTTTCTCTCTCACTCTCTCATTCTCTTTCTCTCTCCCTCTCTCTCTTTCTCTCCCCCTCCTCCTCCCATCCAGTCACGTGTCTCGTTGAATTCTTTAACTTGTTTCACATGCTGGTCGCGCATGCGATCTTGGCATGACTTTAGCGTGTTTCTTATTGTTTTTGCTATCGTAACCATGTTGTTGTTAACGTAACCATGTTGTTGTTATTATAGCCATGTTGTTGTCATCATAACCATGTTATTGTAATCGCCATTGTTGTTGCTGTATCGATTTTTGTTGCCATTTTTATGGCATATTTATTGCAGCAACTGTTGCAAACGTTCGATTGCCGTTTTATATTCATTGAGAAAACTCATATTTCAATCAATTGCTCTTCGCCTCCCCTCGCCACACCACAATCCTTCCTTTTGTTAGTTTTAATGAGGCGTTTCAAAGGGGTGCGGCTTCCGTGGGTCGACGCCCCTCAATTGACGCCCCCTTTTATCCCCACCACACTCTTTCGTGGCGCTCGGTTGATGAAATAACTTTTGAGTTTCAATTGAATATTCGATGAAAACCCCGCGGTATACTCGAAACTAATTAATGCTCCCGATATAACCAAGCCAAGTTCACTCTCGAACACACACACACAGAGCTCTCTAACACACACAAACAGCCCTCTCACACACTGTGACAAAACTCACTTACACAGCGGAAACGGAAATGAGTGTTCGAGCGGTCGTTGGGGCTCTCTCTCGCCCCATGTGTCGTCGGGAAAGCACGATGGGGTTTCGCAACGATGCTGGATGCTGTTGGCTGTTGTTGTGAGAATCGAGGCCGATGTGATGTGGGTTTGAGTTTGGGGGAATTGAGGGGATTGCATTTGGGGTTTGAGGGGTTTGGACATGAGGTTGGTAGGTTTGAATTTGGAGCATTGGGGTTGATGACGGTTCGGCTCAACCGCCCCCGTCACGTGACAGTGTAGCGTTCAACGCTAAACGGGAAGTAAATTCGGTTGAGGATGGAGAGATGGAGGAGGAAAAGTTCGGTCATGACAAAAGTTGGTCGACGTGGCAGGATTATTTTTGTCATCGTTACTGTTTGTTCGAATTCACGAATGCTGTTTCACTCTCGTCGTTATTGTTATAGTTGGTGTAGTTGTTGTTGTCATATTGTAGTAGTTGTAGTTGTTGGCATATTGTTGTTGTTGGAGTATTGTAATTGTTGTCATATTGCAGTTGTTGTCATATTGTAGTTCTTGTCATATTGTATTTGTTGTAGTAATTTGATTACATCCTGAGCATTTGACTCGTTTACAACTCGGCGTTTCCATTTACTCGGTTGACCTTCAATGGAGATCGTATTTCCCCCCTCTCCCCTCCCACCAAATAACGCCCAAGGGCGACGGAAGAGACTCAAATGAAGCTCAGTTAATTAGGATTTGCTTGGGTTTCAATCCGCTTTATTTGCTATTTTTGGACATTCGAGTAGAAACGACAACGACGACGACTTTCTTAAAGAGAAAATTAATACATAAGAATAAATCTTTGCCTAAATTTTGTTGTGAAAATCGATCTTTGTATACACGAAAATAGGAACAAATTGTTTCATGAGAAATTTCGTTAATGCTTTTCTCATTTCCATCACACACATACATGACAGCAACATTATAATGACTACCATTAACATGTTTTCCCATTCTTGGGGGGGATTTTGTTACTGTTTCCTGTGTCTTCGGAAAAGAAAATCGAGAATCAATAGACTGCGTGGAGAACACACATCACAATAAGGTTCTTTGTCGCAAGGATAAAGACTTTGCTATTTGCGCTCATAAAGAGCCACTCGGTCTACCTCATTCCCTCTCTTTCTCACTACCTCATACCCTCACATTCTCTCTACCTCATTCCCCCTCCCTCTCTCTCTCACTCTGTTCCTCGTTTGTCTTCATTATCACGAAAAGTCCTTTGAGGTCGCGAAGATGTCTCTTCATTTTTAGCAAATTTCTCTTTAAAGCTGCTGCAATCTTATTTCGTGCTTTTCTTTCAAGTTTTTCTTTTACTTCTTTCGTTTTTCGTTTTTTTCCGTGGAAACTCTTGATTCTTCTCCTCCTCTTTTCGGCATCGTTGAATCCACTTGACTTCTCCAGATTTCCTTTGTTGTTCAACCAACCCATCGAGAGAGGGAGGCAGACAAGGAGAACACTGGAAAAAAGGAAGACGGTTGAGTGAGGAAAGTGAGTGAGAAAACGGGTGGAATGAGTGTGGGATGAAAATAGAAAGGGACGGAAACATATCTGTATATAAATAAATTCGTTTTTCCTCCCGAAAGGTTTTTTTTATTTATTTTTATTTAAGGGCTTTTATTGGATTCCTCACTCTTCCTCTTGTTCTTCTTCATCTTCTTCTGATCCTTTAGTTGGGTCGATTCCGAGACTTTTTAGTGTCTAAAAATTAGGCATTCAGCTTCGCTTTTGTGGGCGAGTCGAGTTTCGTGAGTGCAAACAAATTTATAGAGAACTAACTTTTTAACTCTTTATAGGAATAAAAGTCAGAGATAAAAGTCAGATGAGATGAAAAAAAAAAACAAACCCTGAGTAAAAAGAAGCTCTCGTTAAAATCTCCATTCATTTTTTATTTGATATTAAAATACTTTACAGCAAGGAAACAACTTAGTTTTAGTTCTTAGATTTAATTAAAAGTTTTGAATAATCTTCTTCCTGTAGAACTCCTTTCACAGCTTACTATAATTTTTCCAGGTTTTCCCTCAATATACTATATATTAATATATATATATTTTCTTTTTATTTATTTTTTTCAAAATACATATTTACAAAATACACAAAAGTACAAAACCCTAAGGATCTGAATAGTCCATTAAAGTGTTTTTTATTATTTTTTTTTTTTCGGTGTCCCAAATGCTTCCTTTCCACCCTCTTAATTTTGGCTTATCGGTAATTTATGCGGGGTCGTGATTACTTTACAACAACTACACGCACATTACAACAACTAGACGCATAGACATTACAACAACCACACGCATAGACAACATGAGCTCGGTCTTCACAGCTCGGCTTCGTCACAGAAATGAATGCGTCGTTTTTTGAAGCCGGAAGTGCTCGTTGCGGATGTCGCATGACGGCCATGTAAACGTAAGACAGGTCGTTGTTGTTGCTGTTGTATTTGTAGTAAAAGCAATTGCTGCTGTTCATGTTGATGTTGTTCCTGTTGCCTATTTTGTTCTTGTTTTTGATGTTGTTCCTGTTGCTTTTGTTGCTTCTCTTTGTACTTGACATTGACGCAGCCATTCTTGAAGTGCCGCAAACCGAAATTGATGTTTCACATAAGTTGCCGCTCGTGCGACGGATATTGACAATAATCGCTCGTCAGTGGAACGTCCGTCGCATCTGTCGGCGTCGGTGTGCGCTGTGCCTGTGCCGGTGTCTGTGTGTGTGCTGCCGTCGCCATCGTTGCCGCCATGGCGCCGTTGCCGAAGCCATTGTGAACGCCATTCGGCAGGATGGTGATTGTGGTCTCATGCAGTCGACTTCAAATGCGAATGCGAGAAATGCAAAAGAAGGAAGATAAAAATAAAAAGAGAAAAGAGAATTAGAGAACAGATAAGGGAATTATGTAAATTGAATCTTAGGAATGTCTCCCCACAATTGTCCCCCAAGACTATTAAAACTATTGCTGCATTCTTTGCTACCATTATCTAAACGACATGAAATAAAACTAATGCTTTCCTAAACTTGATGGACTTTTCAACAGCCAACATTTTCTATTTATATCAATCATGTTCTTTAGTCGACTATGGATTGAAGAAAAGCTCACCTTCTGATCGTGCTCTGGTGGTGCAGCGAACGCCTCGAGTGGTAACGTTTGGACGCGGTGCTGGTCAACGAGGTGTCCCGATGCATGCACATCGTGTCGCTGCGCTTCTTGTATCGCACGCCGGCTCCTTGACAAAACAAATACCTAGACAAATGTGTAAGAAATGTGTGCGGTTGTGCATCAATGGAATCGAAATCTGGATCATTTTTCATCATCAGATATCATCATCAAACATATGACGAGCTTTTATTTCTCTACTGAATCAATTGGTTTAATTGGTCTTTTTTTACATGGAGTTTTATGCAACCTGAGGCGATTACGTTGAACGTTATCTATCGATATGTTAGTGATATTGCTAGAACTTAGATTTAGACTGCTAGAAGCTAGACTTTATTTACAATGGTTAGTTCGCAGAGGTGTTTGTCATGCGTCTGCTTGGTAGTGAATAAACAAATACCTATTGAAGTGTTTGCGGAAGGCGCCGCTCACGAAATACAGGGCCACCGGATTCGCACAGCTGTTGGCGAAGGACAGACAGAAGCCGAGGATGCGCAGCACATGCCAGAAGGTGTTGTAGTCGGCCTGAGCAGTGGGCCTGGAAAAGAAAACCTTAATATAATGACTAAAAGAAATCAGAGTCCGACCCTCACCAATAGTAGAACCAGAGCATGAAAACGTGGTAGGGCAGGAAGCAGATGCCGAAGATGAGAACGAAGGCCAAAACGGTGACGGCGACCTTGCGACGAGCGCGAACCTGTTGGAAAAAAAAATAATGGGCAATCGAAAGAGGTAATGAGAAGTTTTATAGATCGAGGTTTCGTGAATCGAGGTTTCATGGATGGTGATTGAACGCACCTGTCGAACGGCGCCCTGCATCTCGCCAGGAACGCTGGCCGTGTACATCAGATGGCGAGCGATCAGGACATAGAAGGCGCCGATGATGATCAGGGGGATGGCGTAGTAGACGAGGAAGCGCAACAGGACCATGACCTTGGCGTACTCGGGACCCCATCGGTCGGGGAAGGGGTAGCAGTAGGAGAAGGACTTGTTGCTGTTGATGTCGACGCGCTGGAAGGGGATCAGATGGGGTCAAACAGGATCACATTGAGTCAGATATGGTCAAGAATCATGTTCAGAGATAAACAATTGTCCTTCACAGAGAACCAAAGAAGACCCACCTTGATGCATGAACCCAGGAGGGCGGGAAGCCCACAGATGATGGCCAAAATCCAGATGGAGATCGCAATGGCGATGGTCATGCGAGTTGCACGTTTTCCGCCACCTAAAAATGGATGATAGTAAATGATAGAGGTCTTCTAAACACCTTCATTAACTTACCATGAGCGTGAAACTTTCGCAACGGATCCACGATAGCGAAATAGCGATCGGCTGAGAGCGCTGTCAATGTGAAGACAGAAACGCCGATCGAAACGTCTTTGATGAACTCGGACAGGGTGCAGAGGAAGCTGCCCCAGGGCCAGGAGTCGACGGTGTACACGGTGGAGGTGAGGGGGACGGTGGTGATGATCACCAACAGATCGGCGAGTGCCAGTGAAAGGATGTAGCTGCGAAGGAGAAGAATGAGTTTTATGAGTTTTTTTTTATCGATTTTCTATGGTAATTTTTTTCTTTAAATTAAGATATTTTTTTTTCGATATTTTTTTTTATCAATTTTTGATAGATATTTTTCCGATTAGCTTTATCGATTTTCATTCATATCATTTTATTTCATTCATATCATTGATATTTTTAAATTATTTTTTCGAACCAATTTTTATTGATATTTTATAAATTATTTTTTTTATCAATTTTGCCTCTTAATTTTTGATCGATATTTCTTTAATTATTTTTTTCGACCAATTTTATATCGATATTTTTCAAATGATTTTTTTCGATCCAATTTTTATCGATATTTTGTCAATTGTTTTTTTCGACCTATTTTTTCGATTAATTTTTGATCGACATTGAACCATTTTTAATCGATATTTTTTTAATTATTTTTTTCGATCCATTTTTTTATTTTATTTTAACCAATTTTTCGATTAGTTTCAGATAAAATTCGGTCAAAAAACTGATATCGACCAAAAATATCATCTACTGAAAATAATTAGATATAATAGGCCTAGGAACTGAATTCATAAATCGTTTAAAGTTTGAGGCGAAGTCCACTCATAACTTCGGCATTTTTAGCGTCATTATTAGTGATACAACAAAAACCGATTAATCTTCGTCATTTTTGTTGCTGTTTGTGGAGAACCCTCCTTCCAAAAATAAAACTAGCAACATTTTCGTTGATGACGCCACAAGCTGCCGCCAACAGCCAGCCATCGACTTGGAAGCACATCAGAGGGATTTTTGTTGTTGTACTCGATGTCTTCACTGGACACATGGTGCTGCCCACCATGTCCACCCATTCCACCCATGGGATGAACCCATGGGAAGTTTTCCTCGGCATGATGTCAAAACGAATGGACGGATGACTAAAAATAAATCAACTTGTTTCCGAAGCACAGACAAATTTTTCTCCCTCGACTCAAAAATACTCCGACCAGGACCATCTCTGACTTTTTTATTTTTTTAGTTTCAATGTCTTGAGACAGCCTGCCATCCGTTCATCCATCCGATTGTCCATTCATTCCTACTTCCATCCATCCCTATTTCCATCCATCCCTACTTCCATCCCCCTCTACGTCCATCAATCCTTCCCACCGTCGGATGAGTCCTTTTTTTGTCGTCTCGTCGTTTGAGAATAATACGAAATTCATTGACTTCGCTGGACCGTCGCCAAGGGGTCTTCGACTGTCCTTTGCCATTTCGTCTAGCTTCGTCTCCATTGTCTCATTCTCTCTCTCTCTCTCTTCTCCTCAGCTCTCGCTATCGTATGCTTCGGTTCATCATCTCCATCGCTCTCTCGTATCCTTAACTCTCTCGTCCTTATGGCTCTCTCGTCTCCATCGCTTCATTGTCTCCGTCGCTCCCTCGTCTCCATCATTCCTCGTCACCCTCGTCACCACCATTCCTCGTCATCCTCGTCTCCATCACTCTCTCTCTTTTCACCTTCTCACTCCCTCCTCATCCTTTTCGTCCTCATTCCCACTCCTTCCATCATTCGTCTGTTGGTCATAATTCACTCATGGCCCGAATGCAATTGTTGTTATCGTTATCGTTGTGATTGTGGCCATTGCGCTCGTGTTATTGCTTTATGTAGTTGTTATGGGTGTTGCTACTGTTATTGATGTTATTTTTTGTTATTGATGTTATTTTTTGTTATTGATGTTATTGTTGTTATTTTTGTCTGCCTCTTTGTTACTATTCTTCTTGTTATTGATGGATGTTGTCCTGTCCATGCTGTTGTTGTTGGGATCTTCTTGTTTTTCATGATTTCATCCCAGCGACGTTTAATTTCGATTAACATCGATTCAATTGACAGATTTCTCTGTTTTTCCATTTATTGGAGATTCCAATTGCGATCTCGATCTCGATTCCGATGTCGCTCTCGATGTGGTGGAAGCAATTTGGCCTGGGGCAGCTGTTGAGTTATTGTCGGTAAATTGCTGCAAGTCCGAAGCCAACGATGGCTGGAAATCGAGAACGAACGCATTTACTTTCAATTGTTTCCAGAAAAATATTTAATCTCCTCAATTCCCAGATCTGTAGTAAAATGTTTTTAAAAAATATTTTCGCTCTTCAAGTGTTGCGGGAAATATTTTCTTTCCACGGAAAAATTCTGCTCGATTTCTCGCTGTCGCTCTTTATCACTCTATTTCAGTCGTTCTTTATAACTCTCTCTTTCTCTCTGTCGCTCTTTATCACTCTCTGTCTCACTTTATCACGCTCTCTTTCTCTTTGAATAACTACTCTCATTTTTTTCGCTCTTTTTCCCCGATTGAGTTGGTGTCATAAATTCTCGTTCGACCGGAGAAAGCGAAAAACACAAGCATCATTTATTGAATGTATTTTTCACACCAACGCCACGCCCCCTCCTCCTCCTCCTCCTGGTCGCTTATCTCTGGTGCATTCATTGCCAATTTTTTTCACTTCATTTTGTTTCCTTTCTCCACGAAATTGTGTCGTTTGGAATTCTGGTTTGGGTTTCAAGCGTTTCCGCCCTTCTCTACTCGTCTTTCTCATCTCGTCCTTCTCAGCTCGTTTACTTCGCAATTCGTCCTTCTCAGCTCGTTTCCTTCTCATCTCGTCCTTCGCAATTCGTCCTTCTCAGCTCGTTTCCCTCCAATCTTCGACATGAAACTTTGCAAAATGTTTTTGAACAAAACGAAAATGCGGAAATTTTAAAACAATAGATTCGAAGGATAAGAGAATTTTTTCATTTCATTATGGTGAAAAACGAAAGCTGAATAAACTTCCTCTGAAAACTCAAACGGAAAAGCGAAAGAGAAAATCCAATCAGCATTCGGAAAATCATCATAGAAAAAAAAATCTTGTCATCTTTGGTCTATTTTCCGATTTGATGTGGAGTGACAAAAAAAAGGAAGCTTCCGGTGCAAAAGCACTTCCGCCACCACAGTAGACATCACGTCCAACGCTGCAAAAGGAGAAGGACGAGATTTCTCTTCCATTGATGATACCTAATTTCCGCTCCTTGACATTATTACCTTGGGGTGTGATGGGTGATGTTTCGTGATACTACGTGAGCTCGATGCTTTCACCTTGATTGAAGTGATTGAATTTTTCCACTTCATTGAGAGCAATTTTCCAATTAATTTCTCTTCATCGTTCTCGCAATTGATCAATTGATCATTGCTCATTGGCCATCAATTTGTCTCATAATTAAGTGCAATGGAGCTGCACGTGGTCCTTGGTATTCGATTTGTTGGTCCTTGGTATTCAGTTCTTGGTCCTTGCCACTTGGTCCTTGTCGTCTGGTTCCTGGTCCTTGTTCCCTGATGCTTGATGCTTGGCTTCTGGTACGTGGATCGCTTCTTGAGATTCGACTTGTGCGATGCCAGTGCGTAATGTGATTTATTTACGTGACGTCGTTCTCATACTACTCCTCATCCTCCTTCTCTTCCTCTTCCTCATCCTCATCCTCCTTCTCCTCATCCTCCTCCTCATCCTCCTCTTCAACCTCTTCAATGTACTTCGCCTTATTTCCTTAGTCATATCTGAACATTATTAGGCTTCTACTCCTCTCACTATTCGTCGTCGTCTCGGTTGCTATGTGACAAAACTCTCGAGTTGATTTAATTGTGCACTTCCGGCAAAATGGCGACTATGCAAGTGTGGGTGTGAGAGAGGATGAGGTAAGTGAGTGCGAGTGTGGGTGAGGATGAGGTGAGTGAGTGTGTGAAAGTGGATTTCAGTGATTGTGTTAGGTTGTGGAGTTTAGCGAGAGTGGGATAGAAACGTGTGTGTGTGTGTGTGCGTGTTTGTTTATGATCTACTCCTGGCATTAGTCGACATTTTATTAAATCCTCACCACGCGCTACGCACCTAGAATTGCACACGAATACATATGTCTAGTGTTCGTCCGAGTACGAGTAAAAATACTCGTATACTCGAGTAAATGGCACGATAAACGATTATTTTTTGAATCGACTAATTGTTACAAATATTTTGACGGTACCGACTAAATTGGCAATATCTTGAAATATTTTATTTATTTATAATTTTGATACAAAACTGCATTACAAAAATTCTAGGATGATTTCCTCGACTTTTGAATGGATCAAGCAAAATAAATAAATTAAATTATATACATAATATTTGATTGAATATAATATTTTACTGTTAACTGTTAGTTAAAAACACATTACGTCAGCTTTTAGTTTCTAAAAGTGTAGGTTTTCGTGTATACGTGCACGTATATGTGAAGTGAGTACGAGTATACCGACTTTCAAATCCGATTACTTCTTTTCGCACCGATTTTTAGTTGAAATTTTCTTTTTGACTACTCGCATCGACTACATACCGGTATTGGAACGTCACTACATATGTCTCGCTGTAGGTGTGTGAGTGTGTGTGTGTTGTTGTGTGCTACCTGTCGGATTAGATTTGCCCTGAAATGCGGTATGATTTATTTAATGCCACGTCCTAATTCACGACCTCCCGGCGGCAGGATCAGAGCCAGAGAGTCAAATAAATTTACATTTTATGGTGTTTTTTTTTCAAAATCCCTATGGGTCGTTGGTGCCTGTGAGTATTTTGATTAGGCCTGGATTTTCACCGCAATTAAGGAGTATTTACGCGTGAAATATATGTTGAATTTGCAGTCGACCAAGTGAGTTTCGCTCACTTTCTAACGAAGTTTCTCTCAATTCACAAGTTCATGCAATTCAACTGAATCCAACAGAACTCACTGTATTTTGACAAATTGTGTTACTTTTACAACTAGAACTTGGCATTTCAATTGCAACACATGAATTATTAATGGAATTGAGATGAATTCCACACAATTAACTCAATTTAAACATCGGTCCTTCTCATCGCATCATACATATTTATCGCTTCAGGTGAAATTCTTTTTGTTTGCGAAATGCGCAGAAGGAAAACAAAACGTGGAAATGTCTTTGTCGAAATCTCAATGCTTCATCTATTCCAATTACAATTCATTCATAGTCATTATCATTATCGACATCATCGTCTTCATCATCATCATCGTCATCATCATCTTCATCATCAAGAAGAAGGAAATCAGCAACCTGAGGAAGCTCAAATTATCGGTTGGCAACGCGGAATTACATTAGAACAGCGACGATTACGAGGTCGTGTCCTTTCGCCTCCTTTTGCCAGAACTTGACATTTCGATTGCCACTTTCTTTCTTCTTTCTTATCCTCTTTCTTCCTATCTATCTCTCACTCTCCCTCCCTCTCTCTATTCGCCATTCCTCTCATCTCATACAAACTACTTTCAGCAATCGCCCACATCACATTACTATTCGTCCTCCTCTTCTTCATCTTTGTTGCGAAAGCAGAAGGCGAAATCTAATTTTCCACCCGATTCCGAAATCAAATTCCAGCTGCGACCGTCACAAAACTAGGATATGACCATATGGTGTGTGTGTGTGTGTGTGTGTGTGTGTGACAGTGTTGCCACTTTGTCTGTGGCATTTACTTGCAGCCAATCGTGTTTCATATCTGTGAGGAATAATCGTGTGAAATAAAAATGCAATTTCAGACAACATTTCCTAAGGACATGGGATTATTCACTGTGTGATCGGTGTATTTTTAATGGAGGATGCCTCAAGGAGTGCACATTACGTCAGCTTTTAGTTTCTAAAAGTGTAGGTTTTCGTGTATACGTGCACGTATATGTGAAGTGAGTACGAGTATACCGACTTTCAAATCCGATTACTTCTTTTCGCACCGATTTTTAGTTGAAATTTTCTTTTTGACTACTCGCATCGACTACATACCGGTATTGGAACGTCACTACATATGTCTCGCTGTAGGTGTGTGAGTGTGTGTGTGTTGTTGTGTGCTACCTGTCGGATTAGATTTGCCCTGAAATGCGGTATGATTTATTTAATGCCACGTCCTAATTCACGACCTCCCGGCGGCAGGATCAGAGCCAGAGAGTCAAATAAATTTACATTTTATGGTGTTTTTTTTTCAAAATCCCTATGGGTCGTTGGTGCCTGTGAGTATTTTGATTAGGCCTGGATTTTCACCGCAATTAAGGAGTATTTACGCGTGAAATATATGTTGAATTTGCAGTCGACCAAGTGAGTTTCGCTCACTTTCTAACGAAGTTTCTCTCAATTCACAAGTTCATGCAATTCAACTGAATCCAACAGAACTCACTGTATTTTGACAAATTGTGTTACTTTTACAACTAGAACTTGGCATTTCAATTGCAACACATGAATTATTAATGGAATTGAGATGAATTCCACACAATTAACTCAATTTAAACATCGGTCCTTCTCATCGCATCATACATATTTATCGCTTCAGGTGAAATTCTTTTTGTTTGCGAAATGCGCAGAAGGAAAACAAAACGTGGAAATGTCTTTGTCGAAATCTCAATGCTTCATCTATTCCAATTACAATTCATTCATAGTCATTATCATTATCGACATCATCGTCTTCATCATCATCATCGTCATCATCATCTTCATCATCAAGAAGAAGGAAATCAGCAACCTGAGGAAGCTCAAATTATCGGTTGGCAACGCGGAATTACATTAGAACAGCGACGATTACGAGGTCGTGTCCTTTCGCCTCCTTTTGCCAGAACTTGACATTTCGATTGCCACTTTCTTTCTTCTTTCTTATCCTCTTTCTTCCTATCTATCTCTCACTCTCCCTCCCTCTCTCTATTCGCCATTCCTCTCATCTCATACAAACTACTTTCAGCAATCGCCCACATCACATTACTATTCGTCCTCCTCTTCTTCATCTTTGTTGCGAAAGCAGAAGGCGAAATCTAATTTTCCACCCGATTCCGAAATCAAATTCCAGCTGCGACCGTCACAAAACTAGGATATGACCATATGGTGTGTGTGTGTGTGTGTGTGTGTGTGTGTGACAGTGTTGCCACTTTGTCTGTGGCATTTACTTGCAGCCAATCGTGTTTCATATCTGTGAGGAATAATCGTGTGAAATAAAAATGCAATTTCAGACAACATTTCCTAAGGACATGGGATTATTCACTGTGTGATCGGTGTATTTTTAATGGAGGATGCCTCAAGGAGTGCAGGACCAGGGATCGTAAAACGTTTTTTTTCAATTTTATTTTGTGGGAGATTACTCCCACACAAAATACACATTTTACACAAATTGCAAAAATTCGCTGTAATTATCCAAGATGATTTTGGATTTTTCCAAAAAAATGGATATTCACCTCAATATAGTAGAAATTTTTCGCAGAAGCGTCAACATTTTATTTCTCGGCCAAAATTTATAGTTTGTCATAGGGCCTTTCTTACAAAATTTAAAACTTGAAAATTCAAAAATTGATAATTTTCATGGAAAATTGAAATTATTTCATAAAAAATTCAAATTTTATCATTTTCACAGAAAATTATTATTAAAATTAAATTAAATGATTAAAAAAATTATTATTTTATAAAAAATTCAGATTTTTAATTTATAAAAAAAAAATAAAATTTTATCATTTTATAAAAAATTCAAAATTTTATCATTTTATAAAAAATTCAAAAGTTAATCATTTTATAAAAATTGCAAATGTTATCATTTTATAAAAAATTTCAAATTTTATAATTTCCATAGAAAATTCAAAATTTATCATTTTCATTCAAAATTTTATCATTTTTACAGAAAATTCCAAAATTGATCATCTAATTCAAAAATTATCATTTTCATAGAAAATTAAAGATTCTATCAATTCTATCATATAAAAAATTTTAAAATTCATAATTTTCATAGAAAATGCTTGAACAAAGATTCGTAGCGAAATCCAATATTTCTAGCAATACTTCATGAACTCTGATAAGGTCCCGGAAGTAATTTTCCCCCGAACAAAAACCCAGATCAAATTAAAAAAAATTCCACATCGATTTAAAAAAAATTCCACATCGATTTGAATAAATTGAACTTACGTGTTCGGGACATTTCGCATCTGGCGCACGCTCAGGAAGACCACGATCAACGTCCCATTGCCCAGGACGCCGACGATGAAGATGAAGGCGAACAGCACGGGAACGATATAGGTCTCCGGTCGCAGGACGTACGGCACGTAGGGCGTCTCGGTCACGGCGTTGCCATCCAGCGAGAAATTGCCGCTGCTATTGCCGAGCATGGAGCCGAGGATGTCGTCGTCACCATCGCCGTCGCCGCTGCCGTTGAAATCGCCGTGGAATCCAAGCTGAGGCTGAAGCACGGCGCTGGCCGCCGTCGTCGCGAGATCCCAGAGCGACCATGAGTTGTTGTTGTTGTTATTGTTGGAGGGCAGGATGGTCGCAAAGAAATTTCCAGGGGGCGTGGTCGATGCTGTTGTGTGCAACTGTGTCGTTGTTGTTGTTGTGGCAAGGTATTCGAAGTGATTGCGAAGGTTCAGATCAAGCCCCGAGGTCGCTGCAGCGGCTGCATCTGCCTCGGAGTCGTAGAAGAATCTGTTTCTCATGGTGTTCTCAATGATTTTTATTCACTCTGCAAATGTGTAAGTGCTTGTGAGTGTTCGTGTGTAGTTGTGAGTATATCCAATATACTCTTATGGGTCCCAAAGGTACTGCAGTTGATGTTGTTCTTGTTGTGGTCTAGGTTATTGGTTGAAACTGCTCAAGAAATTATTTTCCACACTCGATTTCGAACGAGTTTTCTTCGACTAGGTCTTCGTTGTCATGTAATCGGTATTCGGTTCACCGTTCGTCGACATTTTTCGTTGATTACTTTACTTTAATAGAAAGTTTCTTTATATTTATTTATGTATTTTGTTATTAAAACAAGCTCCTTATTTTAATTATCTATTAAAGGTGTCTTTTAGCAATGGAAAATATTTGAAGTTTCTATCAAAAATACGTCACTGTTCGATAAGTAATCGGTTCTTCGACAACTTTTTCAATTCCGTTCCTTCTGGAAAAACGCCACCAGACAACTTTCACTTTGTCATCACAGTTGATTCTTGTGTTATTTTTGGTTTTTTCCTATTTATATATTTTTTTAGCTATCACAAACATATAAATTTCTCTATTTCTTCGCAATGTCTGGTCACTTTCACTTCCTTTATTTGCACAACTTCGCTTTTATTTCCCCTTCGCCGATGATGATTCGCTTTCGTCTTGGTCAATTGGAAAAGTTCTTTGTCGGTCAACTTGGACGCCGCAGGATGCTGCAGGAGAGTTTCTTCAGAAGTTTGTACTATTTGTCCACCACCAGCCAGGTGTCCGCATCCTGCTGGGACTTTTGGCTTGATTTTTATATTTGGTCTCTCGACGTTTTGGCCTCACAAAGGGCTGCTGATTATTATTGTTGTGTCGTTGTCGTCGGTGTCCACGACGATGTTGGTATTTAGCTATATTGGTCGGGGAAACAGCTTCTGGAAAATAGAGAATATTATTTTAGAGTTTCCTCCTTAGAATAGTTTTTATTTTCCTTAGAATAGTTTCTACCCTTAGAATAGTTTTTATTTTCTTTAGAATAGTTTCTACCCTCAGAAGTGTTTCTTTCCTCAGAATAGTTTCTTCCCTCAGTATAGTATATTCCTTCAAATAGTTCGTTCCCTCAGGGCAAAGACAAACAAATTTCAAATGAGTGACTTTGAAAGGTCAGAAGGTAAGACAAACAGACAAATAAATAATAGAAACAACAAGTGTCGTCTTTTGAACCATCATCCTTTCAACGATTCTCAAATAACCACTTAATCGGCTTAGCTCCACTAAGTTTCCAGGAACTTCATTCAGAACGAACCACATGTGAAATTAGCAACTATTGTCAACTACCAACTGAATTAAATTTCGTTTAAGCCCTTTTAGCGAGAATTCTCCTCAAAATAATATGCTTTAAATTTCCACCGATAACGGGCTCGATTGAAAATCCTCCTTAATTAATTGTCTTAATTCCACGAATTCTGCAAAGAGTATTTTATCACAAGTAGACAAGCATTCATCATACGCACAGATGTCCAACAAAATTCAACTGCAATTTATTGCATACACACACACACACATTTATGGCCAATAAAATTATGGCCAAATTATGATTAAATATACGAT